>JAPZDZ010000014.1:5149584-5160542 GCA_029783805.1 Acanthurus tennentii | reverse complement strand
TGTGTGTGTGTGTGTGTGGCGCTTTGACTCATACATAATGGCTGCAGCCTCTCCCAGTTAAACCAGTGCTTGTTTTGCGCATCATACCACTGTAATTACTCGCGCGGTTTGTCGCTGCGGTGGCAGGTTCGTGTCACCTGAACGCAACCACACACTCAGCATACGCGGGCGTCATTTTTTTTAAAAACACCACTCCCTATGATTTGTGCTCTTGTTTCTCCTCCTCGATGAGTCCCACTCTTGTAACAGGACCGTGAACGTGCCAGGACCCCTCAAGTGCATGAATTCTCACCCCACAATGGAGGGCCATCTCCATGGTGATGTGTGGGGGGGGGAGTCTGGCCTGACTCCCAACGAGCAGGGCTTTGGAGCTTTTAGTGCCAAGCCTCTGCCATGTAGTTGGCGTGTGTGTGCATATGTAATGTGCAGGACTGGCAATTAACTGAAATGTGGGTCGCCTAATATCGAGGGGGATGTGGGCTGCTCTTTGGTCCCAGATGGGATTTCAAGTTTGACAAGTGGATGAGTAATCCAGTTGGGATTGAGAATACAAAAGTTTGGTTAGTTTCTACCGCATAAAGCCACACTTGGATTCAATTCAGGCCTGTTTTGGTTCAAAGTTTTTATCTTATTGTTTTCCATTATGCTGCTGTCCTTATTGTTGCTGTTGATGTGTCTGAACATGCCCATGAACAATGACAGAACAGGTGCATGCAGCATTTTAGGTCGATGTGTCTCTACTCTTTGCCGAAACCTCTCATAAAGTCCATGATAATCTGTCAAAACCTGTCAAAATGATCTTCATCACTTAGGCTTCAGACTGTTTTAACAAAAGGATCCAATGTCCTCTTGATTTCTGGCGACTAAAAAGGAAGGTGACCCCGTTTTGTCCTCCTGTGCACCCTGCTGATTTCATATTTTGGCATTTTAAAACTGCACTGCAGAGCCAGTTCTTCCATATCAGGTGCACCTCGCCTGTGAGAGTGCAGTAATACCTGCTGCTCCGTCAAACAGACCGAATCAAATGCCAAAAAACTGCTCCGACAGGTAATGCGAGTGTCCTGTCAGACCTCTCTGTACATGCCTGCCTGACACAACACGTGCCCATTAACAGCCAGAGAACAGGTGCATGCAGCATTTTCTCCCCGGTCAGGTCACAAGTGACCTATTTTAGCGACTGTTGGGAGCAGCTACGCAGCACTTTTGCTATTTAAGCAGAAAGTTTGCGAGAAAGAGATTCACTCCGTCTCAGTTTGAGATTTTACGAGCATCATGCGCGTCACGCACGTTTGTGCCTGTTTTTCATCTGAACTGTATGTTCTGAATGCAGATGTGTCAGAAGTGACTTGGACAAGCCGAGCTCCAGTTTTTTGTGCCTCTGGTGTTTGACACCATGTTTGGCTCCTCTGAAAGTATTTCCAGAATCTTTAAAGACTCTTAAAGCATTTGGATGTAAAACAAGAGATGTTCTGATATCAAGACCTGAACTTTATGCGTTGGCCGATACCAATCGAATACATGTAAATGGAGATACTAGATCAATACTTTAGACATTATTTTAGGCATTTTTAATATTTTTATTGGTATTGTAATAACCCTAGAGGAAAAAAAACATCTGGCACAGATAAGAAAATTTATAATTTCATTCCTCCAGTTGCGATTTGATATTCTAATCTACATATCAGATATGACACTCGTCTGTGCTCAATTTGAACTTATAATAAAACGTCAACTTTTGGTTAAAAGTGTTCAAACAAGATGATTTAATTTCCTGCCACTATCTCTGTTTGGGTTTGAAAAATACAGTCAAAACTTTAGAGTTTAAAAATGTGTCTGTCATAAATTAGAATCAACATTTTTTCTTCAAGATGACAGGAGGCGTTTTTGGAAACACCTTCAGAACAAACAGCCGTTTTCTGAAACGAGCTTCTGGGTCTTTTTTTAAAGACTGAGGTATTTATTTTTAGAAAACCTGTGACTCAGAAGTGATGTTGTGGGCAAACACTGAGGCATAAGGCAGCCGCAGGAGTATTTCCAGAAACATGTTTGCAAGTAATCTGATTACTAGGTTCAGGATTATGGAGTATTTCTTACACCCAGCATGCAAAGCAAGCTAAGAGAAAGCTGAAAGTCTCAGTTTTTCTTGACCGTCTCCTACAGACAGCAACAGAGACACATCACACTGAATCCAACCACAAAGTGAAGATAATCTAAAGAAAACCTCAGCTGGTCTTTGTCGAGAGTCGCATGAGTCATGTGCACAGGAATTTGTTTTGTGTCGTTACTATTTGTAGAATGTTTTTGTGAAGTTGTAATGACATGTTTGATTATAGCAATCCTGTTGTCTTGTGCATCTCGCCTTTGATGCGAAAGGTTCCCACAAGGGATGCTGCGATGACAAATTTCCGTGACATCAAAAACGGATGCTTGAACTTAGACGAGCTGTTTGCTCTTTAGTTAAAAAAACATTCAGAAATCAGTCAACTTGAGCTCATTTGTGGGATAGTTGGATAAAATGTTGCATTTAAACTGGAAGACCCATTCGATTCTGTTAATCTTGTTCTTCAGTCAAAACATGTGGAGCTCTGCACGTTGCATTATGAGCATTGTGCATTAGCATTAATATAAAAACAAGTTTAACCGATTCGTATGTGCAGTGCAGACGAGCATTAACGCTCGAGGGTTGCAGTGTTACCAGTGTTCAGTTTGCTTGCATGCTGACTGCAGATATTTTCTTGCACTTGCGGCCAAATGTCAGGAGAGCATCTTTGCAAAAGTGTAAGGTATCAATTAACAGCTGTGTCGAGGAGAATTGCAGCAACTGGCACTCAAATGTTTCCCCTCCTACACAGAAACACCTTCAGAGTACGAGAGGAAAATCTGTCATGAGCGAGCACACCGGCAGGTTTCGTACGTCGGCATGCAGACTTGGCCTGAAGTGCTAAGATAAGAACGCGATAAGTTGATGGATTCCACATTGGACATTTTTTGGAGTTATCCTGGATTCTGGGCCATGAGGAGTGTGATGTAATCAGGGGGTGGAGCCAGATTGATTCAATGGCTCGACTGTGTGCTTTGTGGCGTGATTTGGGCCCCAATTTGGTGCTTCATTGTCGGATTGGATGAGTGCTAATGTGGTTAAGTAATCAGGCAGATTGCTGCTTCATGCATTTGCCGAGGGCAGAGAGTTGTCTGCTTTGTGCTGAAGGATTTTTTTATTTTTTTTTACCCTAAATCGTGCACAGAGACGGTGTTCAAGGCCTAAAGAAGCATTACTGAATAGCAATTTGCATCCAAGTCAAACAAGCTAAATACAGATAATTTTCCATTGCAGATGCTGTGGCATGCAAAAGATGTCTCGCACTAGAATTAGACACATATCTCAAAATCAAGCTTCGTACACAACAGCTTAATGTTTTCATACGCACATTTGAATGGCAAAATAACTTCTGTTCGTGGCACTGAATGTGAAATGCTCTGGCTGTTCCAGGAAGCATTGATTCAGCACAGTCATGATACACTCGGCAGCTTAAGTAAAAAAACAACAAGCATAGATGTAGCATTTAGATCAGAATTTGCAGCCTGCTTTATATGAAGAGGCATAATAACAACAAATATTACCGGACCCAGAACGCATCTTTCCTTGTAATCCCTTTATTTTCAGTTTAAATGACTCATTACCTTCAGGTACTAACACCTGGCCTGTGTGACTCTTAAATCATATGAGTGCATTTAAAAGCTGCAACTGCATTTTAGTTTTAAATACTTTGGTTATATTTAAAAGAGTTTAGACAACATTGAAGATAGCTGGAACATCTTCCATTGTGCAATCCCTCAAATATTGGATTGATCAGAAACTTTTAGTTCTTTTTAAGTTCTTTTAGTGTGAAATACAGAGTTACTGATTTAGAATAATAGTCATTTCTGTTTAACTTTTGCTTCTCCTCCTCTGCACAGCTTATTGCCTCATCCTGCTTTAAGTCCATCAGTCCAAAGATCAGCCTGATGGGTCCCGTCATACGAAACTGGCGAAAAACAAACCAAAACAAATTTCAAGTGTAAGTGTCAGCTTATTTTCCGTCTGAGACTTTGCACCCAGTGGCTGCTGTAGGTTGAATTTCACTGATCTGGAGCCGCCCACAAGCCTCAGACCTCGTTTAAGTTGAACCCTAGCCCCAAAAACCTCCAGAAACAGCCACAGAATTGCTCTGCCTGCTGTCTGCAGACTGGCTGATGTTATCCGGGGCAGAAGGAAGTGTTGATTGAACAATCGGCCCACAAATTAGACTTCCCCTTTTCAAGTGCTCGCCCAACAAGATGTCTCATAAGAGTATTCTGTGAAAGGCTGCTCTCTCTCTGATACTATATCATTGTTTGCAACTATTGCTTCCCTTTTTTCTCCCATTATTGGAGTGACCTGCTGCCTGAGGGTTAAATTCAGTCAGGCTGCTGTGCAAAAAGAGGGAAACTCTATTTTTGTACCTTTATCTCTCCGTAACATTCTATTTTTCTTCTTTTTAAGTGCGTGCCTTAACTTAAAGGTGCGAACTCCTTTAAAAAAAAAGAGGTTGTTTCTATGCCAACGGTTCCTTTTTTTATCATATGGGCACGCAGGCAGGAAGTAGGTTGAAGTGACCCTCTTCTCTGTCTTGTTTTCATTGTGTCTCTCTGCTGCCAGCTCTTAGAGCACACAGACAGTTACCCTCCACCCCCCCTCTCTGTCCTGTGCACAGGAATTCATGCATATGAACACACAAACACAGGCACACACACATGCACACACACACATTTCACCCAGTCCTCACATAGTCCCTTCCTGCTGCTATTGTAACAGAGCTCACAGTTCTCCTTTCTATCTGGGCTGCGACTGCAACTGCCACAGCTGCTGCGACGGGAGGATGTGTGCGTGAGGGTGTGTTCACGAGTGTGGGGTTGTTTTTTTTTTTGTTTTGTTTTTTTTGCCTCTCTCCCATCGCAAGTGGTCACACGCTCGAATTAGCTCGAGTTCAGCGCAGTTTGGTTGAATGGATCCTCTGAGTAGAACGATGTAAACATGGTGGACATGTATTCCAGGGTTTGGTCAAGTCATCAGGCCAAGCGTGGCTTGACCCTGCCGGTGGCCCCTCAGGTAGGCGATCACGCCGCTTTTACGCTCGGCTTTATCAGCTCCATGATGATATTTAAATCTCTGTGGTCAGTGTACTTCATCTGTCGTGATAAGAGTCTTGCTTCCTGCTCTGCGTAAACATGTCACCTCTGTTCGCGCTTCTTTTCCTGTCACTGAGCGAAGGGACGTAAACAGACACCGACAGCTGTTGTTCAAAGGATCAGCTATTGTGAATGTTGTTATTGATCTTCTAGATTTTTCAACCTTGAGTGTTTCATAACCCTTTTAGAAGCTCTTATGTGTTAAATGACACGAGCGTCTTTCACAGAAATGCACTTTTCTCCTGAAAACAGCATCGAAAAACTCTTTTTTCATGAGCAGAGGACAAACTTCAGAGGTTTCATTTCGTGACACCTGCTGTCAGGGACGTTTTCAGTCAGTTACTTGGAACTTGAGAAACTTCTTTCTGTCACATTGACCACACCGGAGGAAGAGTGTTATCATGTGTATTGTCATATGGATGAACACTTTGTAGCTGCATCAGAGTACAAGAATGATTCAACATCTTAGAACAGATCAAGACAGCAGACATGTTTTCAGTTATTTGGGCTGAACAGTGCAAAGCTGTGGTGGAAGTGGTATTCAGATCCGTCATTTAAGGAAAATCCCTCATACAAAAGGGTTATAAACACTCCTTTGCAAGTAAAAGTCCTGCATTCAGAATTCTTAGTAAAAACATAGACATACTACTTGCAAAAACTTGTATTAAAAGTAATAGTACTCCCTCAGCTTCTCCTTCTTCTTCTCCTGCAAACAAACATGTTTATGCGTGACATTTTGAGGTTATTAGTGATGCATCAGTATGTGGGCAGCCTCTAACTGTTGTTTAGTGTGCTGGTCAAGGTGGAGTTGGTGGTGCAACTCACTGAATCCCAACCAAAGAATGAGGGCTGTTTGTTAGCTGACTAGTTTGACTTTCAGTTAAATTAAATTAAATTTCAGCCATTTTTCAAACAAAATGACAAATGTTTGTTGGTTCCAGCCTCATAAATGTAGGAATTTGCTGCTTTTTTGTCATATATGATGGTGAATGAAGAGTATTTTGGGTTTTGGACTCTTTGTTAGACAAAATAAGTACTTTGTACATCAGTTTGCGCTCTGGGACATTGTGATAACATTTTAAAGACTAGAGATAAATTGACTAATCGTGAAAATAACCGACAGAAAAACAGTAAGTTGCAACACAATCTGAAAGGTCATGAGCTGGCTTGAGGAGGAAGGTGAGAAGGAAGAGCAAAATTTAGCCATAAAAACTCTAAAAAAAGCCTCAAATGACACAATCTGAGAGGATTAGAGGGGAAATGTGCCTCTTTTTAGGACATTTTTTTATTGGGTGGGGGGGGTCTCAAGCTGAAAATACTTGGAAATAATGAAACTTCTACGATGCATTTTCTGTTTTCAAACATGCTTCTGTGTTTTTAAACCTCTGAAAGTAACCAGTTACCTTTTCTGTCAAACGAAAGTGTAAAACATCATTTCCTCTCAAAAAGTAGAAGTATGAGGTGACACACGATGAAAATACACAAATGAAGCACCTCAAATTTGTTCTGAAGTTCGGTGCAGTGGTGAAAGTGGCTGCACTGACAGATTCGGGTGTGGGTATCTGGTGGTGTTCCCTTCAGAGGGGTTGCATGTTGGATGGAGGCCTTTTCCAGTGGAGCCGTCTCACAGATCGATGCTGCAGCTCGTTCATTTCCTCTGTCTGCCTCTGTGTGTCGTGTCCAATCAATCTGCTCCGGGGTCAGTCGTCTGGTTGTCCGCTTCGGTTGCCTCATGGTTATATTGAGATCAATGATGAAGCAAAGTCAGCAAATTGATAAAATTGAATGGACAAGCAAAAACACAGAGTTAATCATGAAATCTATAACGCTCAAACGCTCTCCTCCACTTTATTTTAATGACAGTAAGTTCTGTTCACGTTGATCTCTTTTGATTTTCTGAGCTCCTCAGCTCGTTCGAAAGAAGTATTTAAATGCTTTATTTAAGTAAAAATAGTAATACTGTAACGTCAGAATACTCATTTGCAAGTAAAAGTTGCACATTTCTGCACTTACTAGTCAAAGTAGATTCTTGAAATCAAAGGTGCAAGTACTTAAACAGGAAGTACTTCATTTGATGGTGTTGTAATTTACATGTTATGTATACATTATAGGACTTTTATGACTGATGTGTTTATGCATAAGTAGCATTTCACCATTTTAATCAGCTGATGTGGACAACATTTAACTGTTCAGTTTACTTCTGAGCAATTTAATTTGCAAAATTCAACTCTGACAAAGACATTTATGCACAAAATTACAGTTTAAAAACAATATTTTCCTGAAAAAGTGGAAGAAAAAGATCTTTGCCAAAGGAAAACTGCACTCCTCCAGTTTTGATTTGTCCCCTAGAGGAGAGTTTCTGTTGCTCACGAAAAAAACTTTATTATAGGAAATATTCAAAGAATTGGATTCACTTTGGAAATTTGCACCACTTGCACTGTGAAACTTCACTTTTGCAAAGAAAAAAGGACCTAAAAGATTCGGTTATGAGTAAAACCTGAAAATGCATTTATTTTTGACATGAAGCACTCATATGAAAATATCTCATACAGCAAGTAACAGCTGTCACATACGTGTGTTTGTAGTAAAGAGTACAGTATTTGGCTTTGAAATGTTGTGCAGTAGAAGCGAAATAACAAAGAAACAAAGCTGCCTGTTGGCTTTTTCCGCCATGTTGGTTCTTTGTAGCGTTCCACATTTAGCACAATGATGAACAGATGCGGCACAGACACTCACAGGTCTCAGGTCTAAATAAATATAGACAGCGTAGTGTGAAAGACTGTAGTCTGAGAGAGACAGAGGCGCTGATCTCCTTGTGTCTGCGCCATCATGACGGCGTTAAAAAGCCCCTGCAGGGCCGTAGATCCCGGGAGTCCAACGGGCAGGAGTGACGGCCCCAGTGGAAACCAGGTGAGATGAGAACAACTTGAAGAACTTAAAGATCAGGTGGTGTGTTTTGTTTTTTTTATTCTGTCAGGGATCATTTCAAATGTGACTCTCATGTCATTGCGTCACAGCTGCAGAGTGCTGAGCACAGAGGCAGCCTTTCATCACAACTCAGTTTCACTCGAATTGTTCTTTAAGCAAATTAGTTGTGATGTTTCGGGCCTGTTTTGCATCTCACGTCCTGTCAGGCAGGAGCTCTGTTTGTGACAGCAGCACAACATGGAGGCTACGCCCGCTTCCCTCTCTGAGACAGAAACTGAAAACTCAGTTCGTTCGAGGGAAACGAGAAGCTCAAAGAGTTTGTGTGTCATTATGGGACAGGTGGTTCCTCTGCAGTGGAGGCAGATAATAAAAAAGCCAGATGATGATGATGATGATGGTGGAGTTTAACCTAGTTTTCGTTGCTCTGCAGTGAGTCTGTGGACAGATACTGTTTTCTTTAATCAAACCCTCATTGTGGATATCTTAGAAAAACACAGCGCAGCCTGGTATGTGTCAGTCTGCGTTGGCAGGTCGACTGATGCAGACGTGAACCTTAGACACCATTTCACATGGGAGCATTAAACTCTCGAGCGTGAGCGTTTTTCATGTGCAGGAAAATGAGACCAGAATTAGGCAATGATCATTATTGTGGGAGGAACGCCTCTGTGGTGATTTTTTTTTCTTTTTTGTTTTTTTAGCCGTGTGCTGCTTCCTGTGCTGCGGTACTCTGTGAGATGCGGAAGGCCGACTTAAAGCTGCTCTATATTAAGAACAGTGGGCTAAAAAGCTGGTATTGACACGAGTGTCAAAGCTGCTGTTTATTATCATTTATTTATTTAACCTTTAATTAACCAGAATAAGTCCCAATGAGTTTAAAAATCTCTTTTTCAAGGGAGTCCTGGACCAAAACAGGCAGCTGCAACAGTTAAAAAGTTTCAACACGAGACAAAGGACATTACACTTGTTTTATTTCAACAACTGTCTTTACAAAAACACACTCACACACACACACACACACACACACACCCGAAGAGTGTTCCCACATTCACTTTAGTTCTTGTTTTGTCGAAGCACCTGTGAAGTTTTTTTTAATATCTTCCTTTATTGGTCTCTTTCACAGGTGGAGAATGAAAGTCTGCGGTCAGCCGTGTACGTCAATGTAGCACAACTTCGCCAGAGCATCTCCGAGTCGCCTCCCTCGGCTCCTTCCTCCTACTCCCCCTCCTACCTCGACCAGGAGGGATGGGAGGTGCATGTTGACCAAGAGAGTGGACAGGAGTACTACTACCACCCCTCCACGGGGCGCACCACCTGGGACAACCCCTTCCTAGACTCCCCCACGGACCCTGAGCGGCTCCCCTCGGAGGAGCCCTGTTCCCCCTCACCTCCTCTGTCTCCCGCCCTCTCACCATCCACCGCCTCCCCTCCTCCCCCCGTGTGGTCCTCAGACTGGGAGCAGTTGGTGGATGAGACCAGCGGTCGCCCTTACTTCTACAACCCGATGTCCGGGGAGACGTCCTGGGAGCCTCCAGAGCAGCTCAGCCCGTACCCCCCTCTGATGGAGCCTATGAGTGTGCACAGGTTTCACGAGGACGGGCCGGTAAGGACAGCCAGCCTGCTCCACTTAGCCTCCGTCTTCCTCCTGTTTTTAGCTTCACCCAGGGGGGAAGCCGTAAATGCAGTCTTCTTTTAATGGAATTAAATCTCCTGCCCCAACGTAGCAGACAGGACTCATTTTTATGAGGAAAGCTCACAGCACCAGTGCAGGATGTGCCCAACATTAGTGTCCTGAACTTAAAAAGAACATATACATCTATCCTCATTTTGAATATAATGAACATCCAAGTCAAACAGAGTCTTGAAGAGGATTCAAATGTTTAAATGCTTCACTTTATGAGAAAGTCTTTAAGCAGATTGTTTCACTCGAGCGACAAGTGACCCCTTTTCTGCTCCTTAATGGCTTTTTTCAGCTCGAGAACAACATTAATGGGCCAAGAAACAAAAAAGGAACTTTGAGGCCACAGAAAAGCTGCCACTTATTTGTCAAAGTCACGGTAAAAGTCAGAGTCTGTATCGGGGTCGCAGAAAGAAACATGAGATGAAGCAACATTTTAACACAGAAACTGAACCGAGGCAAAGAAAAGTGTTAATAACAGATCGACTAATAACTGCAGTGTTTCCCAAAGGGATGATTAAAGCAAGAGTTTGACCTTTTTGTTAAATTATACCTGCTTGTTTTCTTGCAAAGACTCAGAGGAGATGATTTATGTGTCTCTCATTATAACTTAACATAAAGCTTCAGCTTACGGCCAGTTAGCTTAGCTTAGCACTGGGTCTAAAAACATGGTCTGACTGACCGAAAGTTACCAAAATCTGTGCAGCAGTACCTCTGAAGCTTCCAAAAGACTCCACAAAGTAACTGCATCAAACCAACATAAAGGGCTTAAACCATAAATAGATGTTTTTCACTTCTATTTAGTTCAGGTTCAACAAACAGGATGCACATCGGTATCTCCTGGTAACGATAACAAAACACCCCTAAAGGTGCTGATAGGTTGATTTTATGACCTTTGGACAAACTATTTGCCCATTTCCCATTTTTGTGCCAAGCTAAGCTAAATGGCTGCTACTTCTAGCTTTCTGTTTACCTTACACATGAGAGCGGTTTCGATCTTATCATCTGACTTTTGGCAAGAGGTGAACGAGGGTATTTCCCACAAAAGTGAACTAAATTTAACTGTTTAACAACACAGGAAAGAAGAAGACAATTAATTACTGATAGAAAATTGTGTTAATTGTTTTCATAAAATGTTCGCTTACTC
>JAPZDZ010000014.1:5085187-5097231 GCA_029783805.1 Acanthurus tennentii | reverse complement strand
CCAATCTGCAGAACTCATGTTAAATTTACTTTGCAATGAAGTCTGGCATGCCAGGCCTTTTAATATGATTGTAAATTTAGTATCTTTGGATTTTGAACTCTTGGAAGAGACAGAATAAGCTGTATAAAGACACCAAGTTGAATTGTGGGAAATAGAGATGGGCCCCTTTCAGAAGTTCATGATGTTTTACAGACAATTCTTGATTTTATTAAAATAATAAATACGAAGATCCAGTGTAATTTGTTCCAGTAAACTTAGAGCATCTGCCAAAACTGATCACCAATCCAAGTGCTCTGTTTTTCCCTAATTTAATCTCTCTGTTCTGCACCGTGTGGAACTCATTACGATCATTTTATCAGTGAATCTGAAGGAAATTCTGAGTCCCGCCATGAATGATAGCTGCAATGCTGAATTTTTAAAACAGAATTAATGGAGAAACCGTCCCATTGTTTATACCCAGTCTGACTTTTTTTTTTACTCTCTCTGTCCAGTTATCATCCCTCAGCAGCGAATCGCACCCCCCTGTACCTGAGATGGACACCAGCAGCCCGAAACCAGAAGCCTCTTCCACTGAATCCGGTAAGAAAACCCTCTGCATGTTTTCATTTTCCTGAATCAGTTTCTGCTCAGTTCCCGGATCGTAAACACCCTAATGTGTTGTATGTTATTAACCAGAGGCTGGGAGGGTTGGAAAATGACATACTCTGTGATGTTTATGTTTTCAGCCCAAACAAACACACACACACACGCGTCTCTCAACACACACACACACACACACACACACACCCATGGACAAAGTCTTCTTTCCTCTGCTTCGTTTTCTGATGTATTCGGTCTAAATACAGTCTGATGTCTTTGCTACGGCCAATTTGCCTCTTGAGTTGTTTTCAGTTCCCTCTCTCTTTCTCTTCACCGTAGCCTTGGTGACATTATCACCTATTAGCGTTGCCTCAGGAGCCATTGCGTAACCGCGGGCCTTGATGTAATGTTCCATTCAAAATGAACACAAACGTAGGTGTGATTGCGACCCTTCCCACTGGTAACGACCAATCAGAGAGCTGCCACGCTCATTACAGGCCTCTCCTCCCACATCCACACCTGTCAGTGTTTATACTCTCCTTCAGAAGCCCACATTCAACAGAGTGCCTCTGTTTTAGCGGGCACAGACCCAGATGTGTCTGCTGCTAGAAGGACACCCGGTGGGCAAACTGAGGTACTGCAGGATTACAAACCCTGTGGTGGTCTGCTAATGTGAGAGCACGCAGTGACTCCAGCTGTTTGCATCGTTAGCGAACAACCAAATTAACAATTATTTGTTGTCACCGCTTCATCAGGGGTTCTTCTGCAGTTACAGAGCGGATTAGCTTAACTGGGCTAAAACAGAAAGCATGATTTGAAAAAAATAAAGGCATTCAGGAGGTTTTTGAGTGTATTTAACAAATCAGTCTGGAAACTATCACTTTAAAGGATCTCCGCCTTCTATTTCAGGAAACAAGACACATTAAAAACATAATGAGACCCATTTCAAGACTGTTGCCATTAAATACATGACTGGATTTTAATCAAAGCACAGCAATCGGGAAGGAATGAGGCCTTTTGTTCTAATCATCAATCAACTCCGATAAGATTAAAGAACAATCACTACTGTTCAGCCAATGATTGGTTGTCATTCATTTAAATAGGACGTGGAAATGTCACAACTTGTCATTCATGGACACCAAAAGCAAGTAGAAAGAGTGCCACAACCTAGGGGAATTAGTGTTTATACAGAATACACAGAATTTAGGAGCTTTTTGTATGTTTTTATTTTAAAGCGAACTTGTCATGGTGAAAACGAATCACCCTCTCTTGCTCTGTGTAACAGAAACCCAGTCTGCACCAGTGACGGTTGGGAGATTCCAGGTGACGCCCAGCATGGACATCCCTGCGCCGGCTGTGCCAGCGGTTTCTGTTCCCGCCGCCCATCAGCCGGCAGACAGCGGCAGCACGCCATCAGAGAGCAGCACAGAGGAGCAGGGGGAGTCTGAGACCAGCCTGGCCACCTCCCTCACCATGTCCCCTCCTCACCAGCATCCCCACAGAGGCTCCGCGGGGGCCCTTCATGAGGTCGACGGGCACGTCGGATGGGCCGGGAGCCAGGAGCAGCAGCACGACAGACAAGAGGAGGAGGAGGAGGAAGTGGAAGAGGAGGAGGAGGAGGAGGAAGAGGAGGAAGGGGAGGAAGAGGTTGTCGGGGAACGACAGAGGGCGAGGAAGAGGAGTCGGAGGAGAGCGTACAGCCTGAGCCTGATGGGGACGTCAGCGGACAGCGGGCTCTCTGTGACGGCGGCAGAGATGGACGGGAGGATGTGGGACGGAGCGGCAGGCAGCCCGCAGTACGGCAACGCCCTTCATCATCTGTGGATGATGACGTACAACCGCAGCGCCCCCTACCTGAGCAGCGATGACTCAGACAGCGATGACGAAGAGATGCTGGAGGAGCTGCAGGAGCTCAGAGAGAAGTGAGTGACACCTTGACAGATGCCCAGAATAAAGCAAAAAAAGATGCTGTAAATACAGAAAATGTTCCTAAAAATATGATTCTTGATGGAAACTGTCTCTTTTAAAGGTTTTCCACAATAAGAGTTTCTTTTTTACAAATGTCTGACAACATAATGGAGATTCCACACAGAGATAAACCTTTTGCTTCAGAGAAATATCCTTTTTGTTTAACCTGAAACAAATGTTACATCACCTCATCAAAGGCACCAGACTCCTTTGACATAAACAGTTATTTTACCTCAAAGAACATGGAAGTTTCCTGTCTACTTCTGCTTTAATCAGTTGGTTTGTGTTCTTGTGTGATTTTGGTGTTTTGAAGGATTAAATCAAGTGTTTTCAACGCTTCCTTCACATGCCTGAGCAGCAAAAAAGGAACTTTTGGCCACTTACTATCTTACTTTTTGTCCCTCGACAGACATCTGACGGAGGTGCAGGCCCTGCAGGCTGCCCAGAAGAAGGAGATTGAGGAGTTGTACGAGAAGATGGGGAAGGTTCCTCCTGCAGGCATCGTCTCTCCCGCTGCGATGCTGTCCAGTCGACAGCGCCGTCTGTCCAAGGGGAACGGTTTCCCCTCGTCCCGCAGGAACAGCCT
Source organism: Acanthurus tennentii (assembly GCA_029783805.1). Classification (NCBI taxonomy): domain Eukaryota; kingdom Metazoa; phylum Chordata; class Actinopteri; order Acanthuriformes; family Acanthuridae; genus Acanthurus; species Acanthurus tennentii. Next base: position 5,094,098 of record JAPZDZ010000014.1, on the reverse strand, counting down.
TCAGCGGCTGGACATGCTGCCACTTCAGGGTGAGGAAGCATATCCACATTTCTGTCTAATTAGGGACAGTGTTACCTGGAGAACATGTTACAACTTTACTTCTAAATTTGTTTGTTTCCCCAGGTATCATCAGGAGAAACTCCCTCGGAGGCAGCAGCAGCGGCTCCCAAGATAAACCGAGCAAAGGCGTCACTTTCGCCACTGACATAAGTAGAATGGTGAGTTGATGCTGCTTTGCTAAACTTAATATTTCTACGAGTATCTCTGTTAAACTTGACTTAAAGAGTTTTTGTACTCACTTGTTTTTTTTTTCACTTTTCCAGTAAAAAAACTTTCACCCTGCGTGTTGTATACTTGGACTACCTCATCTGAAGTGTGACTGCAGTAGCCGAACTCGTCCTGTAGGAGGATCGCTTCAGCACTTTTCACTGGCACACCGATTAGAAAACTGCTTCTCTCCGCCAGTGATCACAAGGTTCTGCCAGTGGTCATTTACCTCAACACATATACATAGAAACTGTCATCGGTAAAGCTGGATTTACACAGGAACGGTAACATCCGCTTGTTTTTAGACCTTCGTCAGATCTGGTGAATTTGTTGCAGCTGAAGCACAAAATATTTTTACCAATCTGGTTCATGTTAAAAACAAGACAGGTAAATTTTTTGCTCTTTTGTAAATAAACTGTCAGAGTCATTGGCTCAGAATGAAACTTAAGTCCAGGCCACCGCGGTACTCTGGAAAATGTCACATCACAGGTTGTTTTCGGTGTTTTCTCTGAGCACGTTTTTTTAGCTTTAACGCAGTCAGACGATGGTACGAAGTGCTGCAGAGTTGTGGCACTTAACCACGACTCTGACCCAGAATGATGATAGTCGCTGTTTTCCTGCTTGTCTTGATTCACTGCCGTTAATCAACCTGAGCACAGTAATGTGAACAACAGCGAGGCTCTGACACTTTTTCTGTCACTTCAGATAATCTCGCAACTTATTTGCTGTAGTTTTTTTTTTTTTCATGATGTCTCAGCACCTGCTGACTGCACAGTGAATACACTCTGATTTTTTTTTGCCTTCCAGAGGCTGACGAGAGCAGTCTGGTCTAGATGCATTGTACAGTTTGATTTATTCAAATACGCATTATGAAAACATTTTGTTCTAGTACATCCTTGGTTTTGTAAGTGATGAGATGACCTGCATTTTCTTTTCCTGACACTTTTTTAGATGTAGTCAAAATGATTTTTCACATTGTACAGAAGTACAATATGGAGATATGATTTCTATGACACACGTTTGAAGATGTTTATGCTTCGGGAGGAAAAAAGGCTGTATAACAGTTGTGAATATTGGCATGTATGCTTGAGCAGAAAAAAATGTTTTTCAACCTGCTAAATGGGAAAAGTTTGGGTTAAATGTTGCAGAAGACTTCAGCATAAACATCACACATCAATTTGCAAATACTGTAGCTCATGTAATACTTCAAAAATGATTTCTTTGTATCAATTTCTTGTGAAAAATCCACTTAGGTTTTAGACTACTGGCTTCCCTGTTGATTGTACATGTGTACATATAGTAGATTGCTTTATAGATCATGTTTACAAGTTATAAGTAAACTAAACCTTAATTCTTGCTCAAGCAAAAATCATATTTTATCGCTTGTTCCATAGATCAAGCACCTTGTGCACTTTAGTAAATTCTACTTTACTTCTCAATCATTTTACACGTTTGTGGATAAAACTGTGTTCACTTGAGGAAGAGCTGTTATTTTTCCATAAGGGAGGTAGAGAATACACGCAACTTTGTGTTTGATCACAATATTTCATGTTGGATCACAGTGATGATGACCTGCTCTCCCAGTTTTAAACGATTAGCACATTATGGGAAATAGAGAAATCAGTCAAAGCTGTGAATGTGTAGCTGTTGCCTTATGAGATATTCACACCACACACTGAATTTCTGGCAGTTGAACTCCTGAAAGACTTTCCAAAGTTCATAATATATACGAAAAAACTTTTGTTTCAAAATTTTGAATGTAAATATATAATTGTTTTGCTTCAGAAGCTGCTGCTGTCCTGCCATGCTGAATCTGTGCCTTTCCCTTCCAATGTCTTATTTTATATTTTTACTCTCAAGATTTGGTGGCGAGATCAGACTCCATATATCAAATTTTGACAAAAATAAAAGCTATTGTAAAAAAAAGTACAAGGCTCTTTCATCTTCTTTACTGTTTGAACCAGTGTTTTGTTTTTTTCTTGCATAAATGGTTACAGAGACAAAATTTTGTTTAAAAAAATCAAATACATTAGATCTTTATTTTACAAATGGTAAATTTATCAACATAAATATGTTTCAACAGATCGATCCGTGTGCCATTTCTGCAGTGTAACTGGCATTCTTTGCTGTTAAAGGCAACTGTAGATTTAGTAAAATGAGTGAAATTGCAGATATTTATCGCTTATTGTGTGCACATCACATGATCAGGACTGGATACTTGTCAGGTGAGAGTTGTAATTTTGCCACAGTCTGGGCCTTCTGAGCAACATGGAAGGTCATGTTAAGGTCAACGAATTAGTCCTTTCCACTGACAGGCAAACTCAATCAAAATCAAGACACATTTTGTTTTAAATCAGCAGCAGAAAACCACACAATTACCCTTTTTCATTGTAGGGAAAAAAAACAACAACAGTCCAACGCTGTCTAAACTTTAAAGACAGCGACCAGCTGTGGATATAGATCAGCGGCAGCAGTGTCCACATAAGTTCCTTCTCAGTTAGGTGCTTGAAAGACACACAGTCCAACGACAGGAAGGCGACACGCGCATCCTAGTTGGCACCAGTTTTTGGTCCCTGCATTCTTGCATGCTTGGCCTCTTCATCAATTTCATCCATGATCCGTTCCTGTGAGACTGAGTAAAATGTGTAGCCATCTAGCGGGGGATCAAGGGGTCAAGGCAAATATTCGGAAGAAGAATGACAGCAAGAATAAAAATATAACAAACATTAAAGGACAAGGGAATCATATGAGCAGCAAATCAATCAGGCGTTTGCATCTAAAAGCTTGTAAAGAACAAATTTCTGTCTGAGTGACATCTATCTGCAGTCTTATTCCTGTCTTATCCTTTAAAAATAAAATAGACAATTAGATGCCAGTTTACTAAGTACACCAGGCTAAATTTAAAAGTGTATTTAAATGGCTATGTATATATTCTTAATTCAATTATTGTTATAATGTTAAATTTTGTTCAAAGAGTAGAAGAGAGCTGTTTATTCAACTCTAAGTTCATTGGGAAGCCTTGTTGCTGTTGAACTGTATTGCTTTAGGGTGTTGAGTGTTTTCAATATTTATAAACTTTCATAGATATAAATGGTGCAGACATTTAAAAAATAAAATATTTGCAGCAAAATTCTGATTTAAGCCAGTATTTGTTTTTGTAAGACTTAAAAAAATTAAAAGTGTATTGCATTTGATGATTTTAAGCTGATGTAATAAAAAACAACTGAAACAACTAGCTTGATGCTAACTATTAAAATGACTAAGGTTTTTATACAGCACAACATTTTAACTATGTTTTAGAGCTACTTTGCTGATGCACTTTAACCCTCCTTTGCTATTATTGCTACCTGGAAATTACTGTCTTTGCTAACTGTCACTTTAGCATCCAATGAATGGGAACTTTGTGGCTAAACGTGACCTTATTAAAGACATTTTAACAATAAATCATAGCCAGTCAAATAACTACAGATTTAACCAAACTGAAAAACGCAACATTAAGAGATAAACTATTGTTAAGCTTTAAATTAGATTAAGCAACAACCAGGGTAACTTTAGCATACTAAGCTAGCTGCTAACGTTACATAGTTCACCTTGCGTTAGTCCGCTTGGCAAGGATACAGATCCCCAGAACGAACGCTCCGATGGCGAGTCCCGTCACAACATTTCGCGTCCGCAGCTTCTGTGTTCTCTTCTTCCACTGTTCGAGCTCTACCTGTCGGATGAAATGCATCTGCTCTCGGGTAAGACCCTCTTTAGTCGGGTCTAATCTGGTCGCATAGGGAGCATTGGACTCCTTTGGCGTCTTGTCGGCCATGACTGCAGTCAGTGGGGCATCAAGCACTCAGCCAATGAAATATCAGTTGTGCTACATCCAAATGAGTCCCCATGACAGCGATGGTTCCTACTCGGGGACGTTAGGCCAGTCCTGCGGTGAAAACCTGTGGGAATAGCGCCATCTTTCGGAAAATATAAACTCCAGGCACGAGTAATTTAAACTCCTCTGATTTATTTGTGATAAAAGTGTGAAAAAATACCAAATTTTAGACTGTTTTTTTTGTAAATGTAACTATTTTTTGTGCCAACAGAAGTCAACCGTTAGTCCGTGCAAATGGCGAGAAGATATTTTTGTTCTCCAAGTATAAGTTTGAAGTTTCGGGAAGCTTCTTTTGACCTGCTCACAGATTTGCTCACTCATCTCAACATACGAAACAGAGATAATCTGAACAGTTTATCAAAATGTTGTGGAAACTTCAAAAATAAAAGACTAATGGGTAAGTAACGTTTCTCGTACCACAGGGAGCTAATGCTAGCAGCTTATATTTTTCTTTTTAGCTCGCTAACAATTTTTTTGTTATGTTATTTCACTGTATTTATATCGTGAAGCATAGTTTAATTTAGCCTGTTTGAAATATTAAGCTAAACCAACAAGGCTCAACATTTCGACTGTTATTAAGAAAAAAAACCCCAAACATTTATTTTATTTCATTTATTTATTTTATCAAGGTTACATCAACGTTATCTCACAAAATAAACTGTTCAAATTGTCCATAAAGATCCAGGTAAGTAATATATTGACGTTGTATTGGGTGTTAAGTCTTAGACATGTTTAATTTTCTTGTATTACACACAGCTGTGACAATTAGTTTCACCTTGGTATGCAGGTGGATAAACACCTCCACTCTGTATAATACCAATGTTCCTTTATTAATAATTAAATGGCTGTATCTTTTGAACAATACATAAATATATATGTGCAGTCTTTAAATGAAAGGTAATTCATAATATCAAGCTGTGTTTTCTATGGTTGCTACTACCCTTACAACGACTGCACAAACCAGACTTTTATTATTATCAGTCATATATTTCCTTGCTATATTTATTTCATCTTGGGTGCAGACTGTCTCATTCTGCAGTAGCTTTAATAATTTTGTCAGCAAGTGGGATTGACTGTGCTGAAGGCTACAGGAGTATCTCTGAAAAGGCCCACTAAGCTTCACTGTACCCTGTCATCACTTTGAAGTCTTTCATACACCTGGGATCGTGAGCTCTGTTATTATGGCAGCCGATTTTTCAATACAAACCCGAGGTAGCAGAGTCTCTCCAGCTGTCAGCACCTCTGCATGTGAGCCCTGCCACTGTGAGCAGGAGCAGATGGAGAGCAGTTTTAATGGCCTATAACGAATATCAGTACCCTTCTTTGTTATTCACATAACACCTTACACATACAAATTGAAAATGAAAGGAATGGTGACATCTCTGTTAGAAGTTATGTTTCTCCCGGTGTTGGTTTCCAGCTTACTACAACCTGTAAATGTCACAGAATAGAACAAATACTCCAAATAAATACTTTCTAACTGATTCGGCATAGAAAAAAACTGTAGAGTCACGATACAATTTTGTTGGTGTTGGCTGGTGGGTGGTGTTGAGAAGCCAGCATGGTTGTGATTCAGCGTTAAATGTTTTACTTGCACTGCTCTCAAAAATAAGCATCAAGAAAAGAGAATCAGAGCTTTAAATAAGTATAAGTTCCTGCTAGGTATGAATAAGTATTAATCAGACACAATGAATCAAGGGTTTTCTTTTCCTGTCTTAACCAGACCATCTGGACCTATTTATTCTTCAGTCTTATCATCTAGAGAGAGATTTGTATCCTAATAAACTGTGCCAGATATTTATTGCTTTTCATACTCAATATGCCCAATTAACGTAACTGCAAAGAGCTCATAAATGACAGTGAATACCCAATAATACCTGGAGGGTAATGGCTCATATTTCATTTTATTGATCATATAACCCAGAACTTCATGGATTTCTCCCCGTATCACTTTACATCAGACTGCCGAACACAATGACTGCCTGACAAATTCCTTACCGCAAATATATTTTGTTTGTTTTTGATTAAAATCTTTCAGCTTTGTCGTAGCATGCTGAGCTCATGCTGCACGCCCCAAAGGGATTTTTCTGCTTTGTCTTCTGCTTTTGCTGACACCCTGCATTCCTTTCTTAGAATACATCTTCCTGATGACTGAAGAGCTTAGTCTTGATCCACTAGCTGGATATCATGCCGTTGAGTTACTTCAGAGGTAAGAGTAGAAGCAGATTCACCTCTCTCTGCCACTGCCAGTGTGATGTTAGTCTCTTAGAGTAATTATCTCCCTTAGGTTCATGGTCAAGCACCTTACATATTTATTGACCACACCCACACCTCAAGGTGCAGCCGCTGATCCACCAAGAAGTTATGAAGAGGCTTTGTTTAACAAACTCAGGGAGAAATTTCCCCTCATCGTCTTCTCCTGCGTGCAACTTGCAAGCAAACTGTCTCTGCATAGTCATGTAAGTTCTGCTCTGCCTATGATTAGTAATTTTCAACAACCTGTGATTAGCAACAAAGTAATATTGCACAATTTTTTCAAAAATCTTCCAGATGATCGACAACAACACTGCTGTACGCTTTCTGCACTCAGTCGGCCTCAGTGTGTCCAAGCAGGCTGTTCTGGAATCAGAGCTGATGGTCTTGAAAGGTCTAGAATTTAGACTAAATGTCCCAAACCCATTAACGTATGTGGAAATCCTTCTGGAGGTGCTTGGTGAGACATCATATTTAAACATGAGCAACTTATGTAGAGTACTATGATGTAACAATAACTCTCAAACAACCGTGCTTACTGAACTTTTGCAGGACACAACGAGCCGTCCATCGCTGTCGAGCACCTGTATCACCTGTGCTGCCATGTTCTGCAGTTCGTCAGCCTGCAGAGGACGTCCATCTTTGAGTCTTTGTTGGTGACTTCCATTCAGCACGTCAGCCCGTCCAGAGAACAGAGGTATTAGATTTCTTTTTTTAGGCCCATTTTCAGATTTTTGGGACAGATGGTTTCTGTCACGGTAGAGCAGATGATTGGCAGTTGAGTCGACAACAAGCAGCTGGGAACTGTCTGTGTTGTTTTGGCTTCTCATGTTTCTCATGGCTCACTCCCCATTTACCTCCGAGCTGCTCAGTTATTAGTGAATTCTCCCCGAGGTTAGAAAAGTTTTGAATTTTCAGTTTGTTTTTAGTTTATTTAAATTTTAAATTGAAGATTTAATTAAAGTTTAGTTTCAGTTAGTTTTCAGAGTTTCTTTAGTAGCTTTATTTTAGCTCATGTTTTTCCATAAAGCTTTAATTTAGTTTTACCTTTTATGTATTTAGTTTTGTCATTTAAATTTAGTTTGAGGGGATTTTTTTGTATAATTTAAGCTTTAGTTTATAGTAATAACCCTGGTACGTTTTAAAACTGGGTTGGCATATGGTAAATTTTAGATTTTGTTTAGCTGTAGCTGATTATTTGACCACTTGGAGTTTAAGGAAACAAGCTGTGCACAAAGCATTGACACGGTTTAAATTGATGTGGTGAACTCATTAGCAAACAGTTGCCTCTACACAAATCAAGACAGATTTAGCCTTCATTTGTTGTGTTTCTGGCGACCTGATGCAATGCAAATTCAATATCCACTCTCCTCTTTCCTCTGTTGTGGATTCCACCAACTCCTGAGGGAAAAATCAGTCTCTTTGGCTGCTAAATGCTCTACTGTGCTCAACAGCTTGCCACTTACTTTGTGAGTCGAATGTTTGGTGCTGGCCATGGAGTGTTCACTGTGTTTTTAGTGCTTTGTAGCTGAAAACGTGCCAACTGTGGCCTAAAACAACACTATGAGAGAGACGACAGCAAACTAAAACAATAGACGTGGTCCAATATTGATTACAGCTGCTTTAATACTTAATAAATCCTTCCTGAACAGAGAGAAGTTTGTGACTGTGACTGAAGACTACATGCTTCTCGGTGTTGGTGTGATTGCTGTGGCTTCATTCATCCACTACGTCAGAAAATGGGAACAGGTCAAATAGTTTGTTTTGCATTAAAAATAACATTTTGTGTTTCAGATGTCAAGAACTGTAGACAAATATGCAGCCACATCAAAGTTAGTGTGTACTTAATCTGTCACAAACACAAAACATACAAACTGCACTCTAATGCATCGCAGGTGGTGGGAGAACTGAGTCACATCACAGGAATCTCACGGAGGAGCATCAGCGATTTTGCCCATGTGACACTGATGCACATTGTTAGAGCCAATGTCCCTCTCACATCACAGCATTGAGTTTTATCTACATTCATCCACTGAATACTGTTTGAAACTCTGTTATTGGTTGAGACTGTTTTCTAGCTGTAGATGTCAGTGCAGAACCTGTACTGTCCTTCAAAGGGAGATAATTCGATTAAAACAAAGATGCATCTGCGTACTGACAAACTTAATGTAGTGAAATGATTCCTTAAGAGTAAACAACAATACTGTTGTTACATCTGTGGTAAAACATTCTTGTGTATAGTGACAGAAATATGTCAGCATTATTGCATCAGTTGTGAAAATACGCTGTAAATGTTAACCCATCAGTATAGATTGTTGTCTACATCCCTTACAGCCTTATGAACACTTGATACTTTGCAAACTGTAATAAAATTGCTTCAAACAATAACTTAGATGCATTAGGGTTTATTTTTATAATTATGTGTGGAATTCTGCATTTGACAAGGTGTTAAAAAATGGAGGATCAAGTGTCAGATGCCTCTGGTGGAGGTCTCCTCTGTACGGCTCTTCTTAAGAA
>JAPZDZ010000014.1:5040309-5054182 GCA_029783805.1 Acanthurus tennentii | reverse complement strand
GCCAGCCAGCCAGCCAGCCAGGACGCCAGCGGAAGAGAGCAAATTGTTTTGTAAATCCATGGTGAATTTGTGGGTGGTCCCTGTTAGTTGTGTTCGGATTGATTGATCTGCCAATTTGTTTCTAGATTAATTGTTTTGTTTCTGAAGATGTTGGAGAAAGTCAAAAATGCCATTTGCAATTTCCCCAAGGCCAAAGGTGACTTATTGAAATAGCCAGTTTTGCCAGACTTAACTTCCAATACACTAAGATGTTTAATAAACTACAACAAGATAAAGAAAAGCCACAAATCTTTAACTTTAAGATGCTGCAACTAGATAATATTTGACATATTTTGCTTGAAAAGTAACTTAGACTGTCGTTCAGTTGTCTAAACATTCAACGATTGATTTTCTGTCATTCAACTAATTGATAAATAGCCATCACTTAAGCTTCAGTCGGGATCACAAGATTTATATTGACCTTTTAGTTTGATTTATTACGGGTCAATCCTCTCTGATCCAATGAGAATGTGGGAGAGTTTCAGATAAGATTGATTGGAGACTAGATGCAAGAGACATGCAGGCGTTTTGTGATATTTATCACATCAGTGACACATGTGAAGTATGAAAACACCCTCATACGCAGCAGATGTACATGTGGTGGCTGCTGACAATTAAAGACTGTGCACGGAAGTTTTTCAATGTCACTGTGCTCTTGTGATGTGAAATTTATTCATGATTATAGGTTTAGGCTCCTGCTGATCAGTAGATCCGAAACAGATGGTGATGCTCATTACAAATCACCTGCAGTTGACTTACGATATAAACTCCAATGGCTTCTTTTCTTTCTTCTGTGCTAGTTAATTAAATATGCATGCTTGTGTGCTGGTAGTTTGATCCGGCAGCATCATTGACAGGCTTTTTTTCTCTTTTCTCATTCCATCCTATCTCTGCAATCCCTCCCCACTGTCTCACTGATTTTGCAATATTTACACTCTGTGTAGATAGGATGTGTCAGCCTTACACACACTATCTCAAGAGGGCAGTAGCACTTAGCCTTTTTCTTTTGCTGATGTTGGCAAGGCCTGGCTCAGCCTGCTAATGTGCGTGGGATAAGGCCCGACGAAAGACAGGCTCATCTGTCGGCTTGTGACCTTCAGCAAAAGGGGAAGGACTGGAGGTGATCCTGTATGTTTGCATCTACATAATATCTCCTCACCCTCAGCTGATGGGCTCTTTTATTGAACAAGGCAGAGAACTGGCTTGTTATTTGATATTAAACCCCCTTTTATCTGACTGACAGGTTTGCATGTCTTCATGTTATGTATAAGGACACATGGACACGTTCATAGCCATGTGTTCTCTTGAAGATATGCAGATGCAGAGGATGGAGTATTCCTGTTGAAGCAACATTATGCATGAAATAGTATTTTGTGCAATTTGGTGCCTTAGTTAGTTAGTTAGTTTCTTCAATCGTGGACCTGAACACCTCTTCCTCCTGCTGATAAAGGCCTCTTTGTTAGCGATGTTAGCACACCCCCCTCAGCTTCCAATCCACATCAAGCAAAGTTAGCAGCCTGCTGTTAGCTAACTGAGCTAACAAGCTAACAGTAGTGCAGTTAGCAGTAGATACCTTTAAGCTAGCAACAAGTGAAGCTATTTGCACATTAAAAAACTCCATCAGCAGCCAGAAGATATCAGAATAAAAACCAGAACACTTTTTCTTCATTAGATATGATCTCATTTCACCAAAAAAAAATAAAATTGTACCTGCTAAACTTAAGTCACATAGTGCAAAAACACTGTTCTGTAACATCAGAATGACTTAAAAGCTGTTATTTTAAGGTAAAATAGTTGGATAATGTTGCTTTAAGAGAGCACTGCCTTGTTCAAAATAAATCAGTAGGGACGAGACTGAATGAAGATGCCCTTTCTTTCATGTGCGGCTCGTTAATTTTCTCAACACGGCCTCACAAACCCGACACCCCTGGATTACTCATAACAACAAAAGACAAATAACTGCAACGTGGCATGAAAACAATCAAAGTCATTTAATTGAAATTGACTTATGATAAGTATCTTTCAATTAAAAGCCACTAAAACGCTTTGCCGCGAAAGTGAAAACAGCATGGATGACTGCCAACATCTGTACAAGAGACTTAATGTCATCCTCCGGCTGTCAACCGTGCTTTATTTCCAAATGTCTAATAGGCCGAGCTCATGGACTCGACGGCGCGAGTGTGGGAGGAAACTGCAGCTGCATCGCTTCATGTCGGTGCCACGTGATTGACACATAGTGTGATGGCGGCTGAAAATGTTAGAGGCTTTTATTGGTGGTCATCAAATTGCCATCAGAGGTCAGCGGCCAGCTAACACGCTAATTGGGTCTCTGCTTTTCCGCGGTCTCGTCTGCGCTTTCAATCAAACGTCAGTCCGGCCTGACAGCAGTCTGGTGGTGGGCTGAACTGGAAGAGCAAGTAATTTAAGATGTTTTCTCTGCCTCCCACGCTCGCTTTCCATCCTTTATATCGTCCTCAGATCCAGATTCATGGCCACAAATAGCAACCCTGAAGGTATCATTGCCCCTGTGAGACACACTAATGTGTTCTTTTCTGTGTGTTTTTTTTTTTTGTATCGGTCCGCTTTGGATTTAACAGCGAGTCTAGATCAAAAAAAAGAAAAAATAGTGCATTTGGAAAGCTTAACACGAGTCAGAAACAAGAATTTAAGGCACGCATCCCATTTGTAATGACAAGGCTGGAGTTGGTTGTAGACCTAAATCTTTTTTCTTTTGGTTTTCCAGCAGCAAGACTGATTATATAAGAAAATAACAGTAGTACAATACATTCCTGGATCCTGTCAGCGCCTCTTTTTTTTATTATTCTGGAGTCATTTGCAGCCTAAAGGCAAACACATCACCTGTAGAAACCGTCTGTGGGTGAGATGAAAAGAAATAAGAGAGGTGCTGCTAATCCACAGCGGACAATGAAGTTCCTCACAGAGTGAAAGCGAAACACGAGGGCGATGTACATGGTAATATAGGACGATGCATAATTCATCAAGAAACAGATTAATCTCCCATCTCGGTGTGCGTCTGCTTCATTGAAACCACATTTATGCGTGCGTGATTCACGGACTTGTTCCCCCCCCACACACACATACACACATGAGCAAAACCGAGGAGGCCGTCAACAGTCATTTTTGACAATTGGACCTGTTTTTCCGTCTTATTTATGAGTGGGCAGGCCAAGCCGAGGGCAGAAACTCATTCGGTCAGCTCCAAATGTCATTATGGGGTAAGCCACTCCATCTCCTCTCTCCGCCTGCTTGGATGGATGACAATTTTTTATCGATCTGTTCTGTTCTTGTCCTGTGGTTTTCTCGAAACCAAACCCACCCTCTGAATGTCTAAAGACTGAAAAGACTCAAACCTGCGGGATACACCGAGGTTCACTGACTCCTTGTGGGTTTCCTTGACGCCACCGGTGCTATCTGTGATGTCAGAAATAGAAAGATCCAACACAAACCCTTCTTTTTGAGAGGAAATGAGACCCTCATCCTCATGTTTCTTTCACCTTTACCTGACTGACAGAGACAACTATTTCGGTCTCTGTTGCTCAGCAGCCAACAGAAAACATGGTGGACCCGCTGAGAATAAAGAGGCAGCATGTAAATATGTCAGAATCCAGATCTGCAACTAACTTTGACATTTTTATGAACCACAGCCTCAGTCTTTCTCTGGTCGTAGCCAGTTGTTTCAGTTGCCAGTGCTCACTCTACATTAACCGTAGTTAATTTGCCTTATGACCATGATCTTCACCAAACCTTAACCATGCTGTCATGAATGTTCAGTCATGAGTCAAAACCACATTTGAGATGTCAGAAGCAATTTTTATAAAAACACACTGTGATCAGAACAAAATGCAAAGACAGGGTTTCCTTTGCTGTAAAAGAAATACAGTTTTGAAGCATGTACATAAAAAATATGATAATAATATATTGTAAACAGCTGGGCTGTTGTTAGGATGGTGCCAGAATGTAATTTATTTAAAAAAAATAGTTATCAGTAATGTGGATATAATGAGTACACGGGTAAAAGCAAATATTAGAACAGCCACAACAGTCTGATGATTTATTGTAAGTTTATTGTAATGCAGCTCTAAAAACCATGAGAAAAAGATACTCTCTATATCTCACTATAACAATATGTTATCACAAGATGATAGAGATAAAAGACTTTCAAAAATGTCATCTTTTCTTGTAAATATTTGGAATTTTGTGAAGTTTATTATCAGGTTTTACAGATTCTTAACTTGTGTCCAGGTTGCAGTGAATCTTTGGAGGGTCCAACCCTAACCATAACTCCAGCATTACATTAAAAACCACCTGAAGTTTTCATGACCCTCAACAATGAATTTTGGTGTCTAAACATGACAATTTCAAGTGTGTATTAGCAGCAGTAATGTGTATATGTGCAGACAGATCTGCTTTGTAAATGTTTGGTCTGTTCACAAATGCACTGCATGGTGACCAGCAGCAGTAACCTGAAGTTTTTCTTACCTTTTTGTTGAGCTTGAACCCCTTTGCAGCCGTCACTGAAAGGCAAGTCACATCACTGCAAAGCAACATGAGAGAATACAATATGACACATTTCTGTTTTCTTGTCCGCTGCAGACAGAAATGCAAGTTGAAGCATCTGAGCTTTGGAATTTTATTTGAATTGACTTTGAGCTGCAAGGGTCTGTATGAAGGGTTGGATATTATTCCATACGGCTGCAGTGTCTCTACTACAACTCCCTTTTAAGTTGGTTGAAGTTCATTTCAGATGAAGACTTTTGTAACTCTGCCAGTTCACGAAGGAAACCAACCCCCTGTGGCTTTACTCCACTCAGAAGCTACGCTAAGCCTATCAACCACTCAGCTGCTCTTGATGCACAACAACAGCCCCGAGCAAGGAAGTCCAGCGCTCTATCAGGCTCTGCTGCTCAGAGATACAAAGTTACTACAAGCCCTCAACAGGCCTCTGGCTTAGCGGCATGTGGTCGGGCATTTTAAGAAAATGAATCTGACTGGGATACACACATCCGTATTAAATTAGACCAAGTGGAGCCAGTGCGAGCTGGTTGTTTAGAGTCTCCCTTGAAGTGGCTGGATGGACTCATTTGGGTTATGTCAGAAACAGACAGAAGTGACAGCGCAGCGGCAACCAGAGGCCGCCACGATTCTGCGTGAAACCAGCTTCGGGCAGACACTGCATCCATGTGACAGCTGTGCCAGCACAAGATGTGTGATGGTGTTTCGAGAAGTCATCATCAAAGACACTTTTATGCTTTAATTTAAAAGGGTTTGTAAGAAAAATGATTCGCACCTCTTTGACTCTCTTGCTGCACTGAATCACGTTGGAAGCAATTAGGATTAAACAAAGGGTTCAACGTCTTTTAAGATTTGTTTTCCAATTTTTTTCCAAGTTTACTTTCCAGGAAACCTAACTTTCTAGGCATCATTATTTATTTATTTACCCTGTGACTCGTGTTGCATGACTGCAGCGATTCAAATCTGAGATCGCAGCTGTTAAACGCCACTTGAAGTACACAAGATGATCCTTGTGAGACGGCGACAAGGAGCTGCTACAAGACCTCAGCCTGTTTAATTCAGAATTTAATTTCAGGGTCTGCCCGGACCCGAGACACAGGATGATTTTAAATGCCTCCATCTCAATGCAAATGTGCACTTGAGTGGCCTTCTGCAGAATGACCTTCCCTCCTCGTGCCACGACTCTATTTGCCCCTTAAAGCTGCCTGTCAAACATAAAACCATTCTTCCTCCTGAAGCTCGGGTCTATTTGTTTGAACAGGATCAGGGAGCCGCTGGGATACAAATGGAAACCGTTTGAGAGGATTTTATGCAAAACAGAAATGTTCTGTGTATTCTGCAGACTGAATGACGGGCACGCTGGTGTCATATGTCAGCAGCAGAGACGAAAGACTATTATTGAGATTAGGTTTTAGATTTATCATCTCATGGATAAAAACTCCTGCCACATCTGCTCGGTGTGACAATGCAAATGGTGCAGCAGCACTTCCAAACGGCCAGCAGGTGTAGCAGTGAGGTCTCTGAATGTAGAGGCAGGATGGAGAGGGGAGGTGGAGGGAGGACTGGAAGCTACAGTCGGTGGGATTGATTGAACTGTCTCATTTCACCATCCCTCCCTCTTTAAAACATTATTATCCTTCTTTAGTTCTTGTTGAATTGCAAAGTTTTAAAAATGCTCTCTTAAATGTGAAGCCGTATCAGCTGCCCTCAAACATCACAATTAGAAATGTTCTGAGCAGCTCCTTCCTCCTCCAATATCTCCAATATCTCCATCTCTCTTTCTTTCTGCTCAGCTTTTACATTCACTGATGCTCATCTGCACAGTTTTGTGTTATTGTTCACGGCAGCGACCGAACAGGAGCGAGGGAGTGTTAAAGAAGCACATTCATAACATATTAAAGTCAGAGCTCGGCTCTCTTTGTTATTTTGATGTCTGCAGGGAAAAAAATGCTTTTTTATTTTTTATTAAATGGTGAATGGTGAATGCCTCCTTCTTCACTGGCTGCCATTGAAGAAAAAATAGCAGAAGGAGACATGTAACTGAACTTTAAAACACAGCGGCCATGCAGCTCTGAGAGACTTAAGTTTTTGTGCATTTAGATGATTTATTTCCCTCCTCGGCCCGGCTTGGGGAATTTTCTACACCTGCCTACATGGCTTGCAGTATTTCATTCCATTATTTGGTCCTGGCCAGACATCCACTAAAACAAACAGGGGGAAATAAAAGGCAATGAATTATGTCCTCCTTCATTTGTCTCCCTTTGACTCTGATGAAGGTGGACATACTGTTTCAAATGCTGCTTTTGAACGCATTTGAACCAGGCGAGGCCAAGCTGGTTTAAACTGGGCATGGATTTGGTAATGAAACTGTGTGCCAGGAGAACCTCCCTTTGACACAACCGAGGCACAGAACGATTCGCATGGCTCTATGTGGGCTGGAGCAGAAACACATGAAGTCCAAGCATCATGGACTTTAACAAATGACCATCAAGGAGAACATGTCCTTTCAGACTGACAACCTGTTGGCCCTCGTCCTGTAACGTTAGACGAACAGCGTTTGACAAGTTTACGGCGACGAGTTGGAGATACGTGTCACCATGGGAACCTGAGACCTGCACCAAGTGTCGTCTTCACTCTTTAGCATTGAACCCTCGAGCCTCGAGGTCGCAGATGGTGTGCTGACATTACGTCTATGTTACAGCTCATGTGTCACTGGAGAGTAAAACTGGTTCCCAGTCTGTGACAGCACAGTCTGAGCAGTATGCATCACTATAGAGTAGAAAACAGGAGTTGGTTTATAAGCAGAAGTCTGATTTGTTTTCTGCACAGACATAAATATCTTCTGGTTGAATCAAGTCAAAAGTCATAAAAAGAGAAGTCAACTACAGTTCCCATGGTGCATTTAGGATAAAATCATCCAATCACTGAGTTTAAATCAGTTATTTTTCAGAGTCTTGATAAATGTTGCAGAAATTCAAGAACTGCTTGATGTTTTTATCCAATTTAGAGACTCAATAAAGCTCCTATTTGTGCTCAGACTGGCTCTTTGTCCAAAGGAAAAGTGGCTAATGCTCATGGGTATTGTAGTATTCAGAGTCAAAATTTAAACTTATCATTCAAATACCCAAGAGGCTCTTGCATTTGAATTTTGAGGAATATTGAGAATATCTTAAAAACAATCCTTAGAGCAGCTTCATGTCTTATAACAGCTGGTTTTCTTGTCTTATTTGACCCTTTTTGATATCATCTATTAGACTGTTTTAGTTAAGATACTTTCCAAATCTCAGAAAAATAAAGCACTTGTACTTCAGTATGTGTCACTATACTATATGCTCCTTGTAGAACTTTAAATTCAAAGCTGAGGAGCTTTTAGACGACAATCTCGCCCCTTCTTGGATCCAAAACTGCCTCATCTGTAACTGATCATCCCTTGATATGTAGCATCCGAATACAGATATCTCCAGCATACCCTGCAAAGCAATGAGTGCAGGGGGCATTAATCTAGATTAATAAATAATCTGCCTCGGGGCAGGAGTGAAACTTTTTTACCAACAACCTTAAGTGGTTTCTGCACCGCCCTGTGCTGCTCTCACCTCGTGAGCCGCGGCCTGACACTTCCCCTTATTGATATCAGTGTGATTTATGGAACTGTGCTCCCTCGGCCATCCTCGAACTGGAGATGGGCGTGTGATTTATCCCCGTCTGATGCTGCAGGGTGTCTGCTGCTGGCAAAAAAAAAAAAAAAAAAAAATGAGGGAGGGAGGAGGAGGCTCTGACTGAACAAGCCCCCAGCTTGAGTCCTGTTTGTGCCTTTTCGAGTGAGAATATGTGTCTGTGCTGCGTGAGGAGATGCACCTCTGCTGCAGGATTTGGTTTTAATGAACAGGTCCATCTGCCGCCGTGGTCACGTCACTCTTGTCTCCCCGAACTCTGAAAAGCAAGATGTGTACAGAAAAAAGAAAGTGGAGGGGAATCAATGGATTGCGGATGACTCAGCTTCAATTATGCGGCTGGTTCAAGATAAATATTCCGAAACAATTTCGTTCCCCGCGACTGTTTTCATTTGATTAACATCTGACTTTAATGTTCTCCACTCAGACCGCACAATTCTACTGTAATTGCTCGGAGAAACGCGTGTCCCTCAGGGCAAAGTCAATTTGTCATTCTCAAACTGTCGATGCTTCATTGTGCTTCGGCTGCCGAGGGATTTTCACTCTCGCAGCGACAGTATTGAGCTGTATTTCTTTCATGTGTGGCTGCTAATTTCCCCCACTTAAAGATTCTTATTGTATATTTAAGGACAAATTAGATTTTTACCTTGAAATGTCCCCAGTCATTTACATCTCTGAAAAAAATGTAATTTTATCTGCGAGCACATTGCCCTGTTCTAAGGCAGAATTTCCCTCCGCCTCAAATTAAAAACTGCTCTCTGCTCTTCAGCTGCCGTAACTTCTGTTGCGTTATGGGTAATCACAGTGAGAGCGCTCCCACGGGAAATGTGTGTGTCCTCTCTAATTCTTTGAGTGTGTCCGCATGGTTTCCTCTCAGATGAGTTTTAATTTAGAGGCCAGAGGTAACATGAGATAAATCCTATTGGATGCCCCTGCAACGCTGGCCTTTGCCACGGCCGGCCCCATTAAAGGACACTTTATTGATTGTAAATAAGCTCAGTAATTAATGGAGGGTCTGAGGAACAGAGAGGGACGTCTGCACCTGCTGCAAGCTGCACTTCTTCTTGTGTTTAAAAATTTAGATGGAGCCCCGTGATTAAAGATGTAATTCTTTCCAGAGTTGCTGTGTGAAGAGACAGAAGCTTATTCTCCTTTACTCTTAACATATGTCACGATGAAGCAGTTCTTTAAGGAAGGTTTAGAGCTAAACCAACATATTTTAGCGACTAAAGCTGATAATGCAGTTAAAATGCAGGTATCCTTCAATCTCTAAAAGCATATTTAAGTCTTTTTTTGAGACTTGCTTTGGGAGCCATGCTTGTAAATGAACAAAGCTGTGCGTCTGTGTGCTTGTTTTTTCAACAGAACAAACATGTGTGCTGCTTTCAGGTGACCAGATGAAAGTGTCTCGTCACGCAGCGCTGTCCAATGTGCCTTTAAGTGTTTGTTTTTTTTTTTTTTTTTCAACACACTGGAGCAGCATTGTGCCCGAGCCGCGTGGAAGAGCCCGAGATGGGCTGCATCCGCTTACGCACATTATCCGTGAGAGCATGCTGCTTCTTGGCTTGCCTTCACAAAGGCCGGTACACAGGGTCAGAGAGAGTGGGAACGAGAGAGAGATGTGTATGCTTACACCCTCAGATGAAACACTGCTGTAGCTGTGCATACGGGTACATTTCTGCGTGTGTGTGTGCGTCTCTCTATGGCGACCCTGCGAGCCTGCATGAGTGTGTGTGCTCACTTGCCTACTCAGTATCCTCTCCTCTTAGATTTCATACATCGATTTGCGTCCTCTAGAAAACGGACAGCAAAGATCTTTACCTATTTTCTGCTCCGGCAAACTGCTGTAGCCCTGCCTGCTTAGCTCGCTGCTGCACATATGGAAGCAGATTTATCGGGCGAGACTGTGAAGTCGTCTGTATTTCATCCCTCAGTCCTTTCTGCTACACTATGGAGAGCTGAAGCTACAATTTGTACTTACTGAGTCATGGCTTTTTAAGATTTTGATTTAGTATAATAATCACAGAATGCCTCCTGGCCTCTCGGCTAACCAGACTAGACATAATAAGCTGCTCCCTGCTCATATTTTACGCTGAGGTGAAGTTGCAGAGAGTTGCGTGGATGCTTGGCGTCGTCGTCGGCCCTGCGCAGCCGTGGCTGCATCTCCGGAGACGAGCATGCATGCAAATAGATCTGACCCACCGCCACCTCACACTCTTCTACCATTGTCTACATCTTGTCGTGCGAAGGCACATGATTCATACCAATGAATGGATTTCAAGCAAAAGGAAAGTTTTGCATAGCTTTGCTGCAAAGACTCCTAAAAAGTTGGGACATTGCAAAATAAAACTGAATGCAGTCATTTTGCACACAAACTGTGTTTACTGACTGCTCATGTAGTAATATCCTTTATATAACCATGTGTTTAATAAAGTGGTAAAGTTTGCCCGTCCTTGCATGTAAATGATAGAAGTTGCATATTTTAAGAAATCATTGGTGTTAATGTGGAACATATTGAGTATATCGTCTTTGTTCTCATTTTATTTGAGTCAGAATTATGTAAGTATTAAGGTCTGTTTTGAACAGATCAAAGCGTCATTCATGTCATTGACCTTTTTATTGCTAAATCAAACATTTAATTGCAAAAGCTATTGCGCATTTCACACGGCTTTGAGAGTATCGTGGGTCACATCGTCCCGGTTTTACAGAACCAGGGTCGCACATGATAAAACCAGTGTTTATTTAATCTGCAGAATTAGAATAAAAACCTGTCATTGTGAGGCACATACACTTCAGTCTTTGTTGGTGGTAATTAGCAGTGTGAATTTGTAGGAAAAAAAAAAAAAACTACCCTCCTCCTGTCGGCCCACATCACGATGCAGCCATTGATGGCGTGTGTGTGTGTGTGTGTGTGTCACTGCTCAGCCACCTTGACTGCTGCTTTTGATGTGACTCATGCTTTTCATCTGTCCCTCCGGTAGGTGTAGGGATCACTCGTGTCACTGTATCATGAGGCTGCTGTAATGACGGCTGTGATTAAACCGGCTTTAACTAGTTCTTCGCCACAGCTGAGGGACCACGAGTTGATCCAGCCGGAGTTATGACCGAGAACTGAAGCTTAGGAGGCAAAGAAAGCGACAGAAAACCAGATGAATCTGCTATAAAAACTGAATATTGCATGAATTGGTCAGAGCGAACCTGGATTTAAACATAACAAGGAAAGAAAGGTGAAATTTGCAGGATAAAGGGCTTAAATTTGCTGCTGAAATCCAGTAAACAAATACAACCCAAAAAGAGGAGTCTTAACTCTGAGACTCTGAGAAAAGAAACAAAAATAAATAAAGAACTCTCTGACCCGGCCTGCTCTTACATGTCCAACAGCCATTTGAAGCAGCAGCAGCCCTGCTTTTAGTGCTTCTAAACATAGGATTTCTCTGTGTGTGTGTTTGTGTGTGTGTGTGTTCTTTCACTGAAAAACTGAACCTTGCCCAGTCCCCAGAGAGCCTCGGTTTGACTTTGAAACAAAAGTCTAATCTACACAGCAGTTTTACACTTATTAAACCAAAGCTAGGCTGAGTCTGATGAAGCTGCATCCTCTGGATGAGGGTCTTCAGGATGGCAGCCATGAGGTGGGATGGATGGGATCACTGCATTGGGAAAAGTTTTACTCACTGGAGAGAAAATAGTCCTGTGCGGTGGTGACAGCTGAGGATGTAACATGGGAATGTGGCTGAGCTCATAATTCATCAGCAAACCTTTGTTAAAAAAAGACCAGCAGGCCATGTTGCCGCTTTGTTCTGTGATTATAAAACACCGCAGTGCATTTTTCTGCCCTTTGTGACCAGAGTAATTTAGAAAAAAACGGGCAAAATAAAACCCAAATTACAGAAGTGCCACGTCTTTTGTTAGGGTTTTTTTTTTAATGCCGTTAGCATCAGTTAACTCACTGCTTCAGCTCATTTGCAAAGACAATCGTATCAGGTGCTGATAACTGTTTCATAATAGACGGCCCCCGTAGGAGACTCTTCATACGTTTTCAGATACTGTCAGGGCTCTTTTTGCTCCACCAGAGGATAGTCGGATCAGGATGTGGGCCAAACATTACAGAGAAAAATGTCAGCTTTTCCTCACGGACCCACTGGTTCACATCAGGCCTCATTTCTTATTTAGGGGAACATGTCAGAGAAGCTGGATGACACCGCGCTGCATGGCCAACGAGGTCAAAAAGTATTCACATGTATTCTCAGTGATCTCTGTGGTGTTTTTTTTTTATGAGCGCTGGAATTATAAGCCCCCTGTGATGCAAACTGAAGTCCACGTCAGAAGATAAAGCATAAAAAGTGCCATAACCCTCATCTGCATCGGCCCTGACGGGGACATTTGCTGGCACTTTTATTGACTGGAGGAGAGAAATGGTTACTGCAGTCACAAGTGTTATTAGATGCACAATCAGACATGACAGGATCCTCTGATATGCAGAAGTTACTCCTCCTGCCAACAGTTCAGACATTTATTTATTGCAAAAAGGCGGTAACCTTGGACAGAAAATCTACAGATCATATTTAAAATGCTGCATGTCCTTTTGTACACTTTGAATCAACCTAAAAATAGTTAATAAATTTGATTTTAAGTTGTGTTTGGAGGAGCCAATGCTGAAATTAGACGTCACAACATGAGGCTGTTAATAAAAATGTAACCCATCAAGGAAAAATCTGCATTCTATTAAGTTTTTTATCCAAATGTGTCTTTTTTATTCAACTATGCAGCAACATTAAAACAAGTTACAGTGGGATGAAACTTAAATCCTACAACAAAACCACTATCACATTAGTCGTATCATTTTCTGTAAGTCGTTTCCCAGCATTTAGGTGGTTAAAATAAATATTAAATTACAGATATATGAGGCCTTTTAGTGTGTTTACCAGTATTGAATAATAGATATGTGATACAGTGAAACAAAAGCCCCCTGAGCTTCATGCAGTTGTAGTTTTTGCTGCCGTCTGTGCTGCAGATGCAGCTGTCCTGATCGTGCTGTTTCAGTGAATTTGTTTTAAACTATTTTTTTCTGTTTGTTGATTTGTTTGATCTTTTTTTAATCAGAGCCACTCGAGATTAAGATCAATTTTTACAAGAAAGACCTGAGAAAAAGAAAACATTCACAACAAATGAGCATCTGGTGGAATAAACGTGTGGTTTGTCATGATGGAGGACATCCGCGCAGCATCTGGGACACATATTTTTTCTTCTCTCACCTACTTTAAAAAACTTGAATGAGGTTTAGTTCATCTTGTTCACGGTGGGAATACATGACTCCTGTAAAAACCAGTGGAACATAATGATCAGAAAATCAACTCTTGGTCTCAGAAAAGTGTGAAAAAACTCAACAAGAGATACTTTCTGTCTTTAAATCGAAATAAAAACACTTATATATTTAGATAAAAACTAAATAATCACTGTTGGGAAAAGGTTTAAGTTTCACTGAGCACATTTAAAAAAAAAAAAAAATAAGAAACCCAGCTGGAGAAAAGCATCAGAGATGATATAAGGGCTGAGGTCTGCTCTCATTTACAGCAGCCACCCTCAGTTTTTCTCCTGTATGTATTTGCTGTTGCTCAAATTGACTTTTCTTT
>JAPZDZ010000014.1:5005237-5016413 GCA_029783805.1 Acanthurus tennentii | reverse complement strand
TTTAAAGAACCTGTGTGTAATATCCAGGCACCGCCGTATCTGCTGGGTGATACAGGTCATGAGATAAGATGAAAAAGAAACAGTTATAGCAGCAGTTTGAGCTAAAAAAAGAACTGCATGTGACTTGTCGTAGCCAGCGGATAATCAACAGTTATGTAACAACAGGACAAATAGAGACACTCCTGTAGTGCTTCGGGCATGACTGGGATGCAGGAATATCTCGTCTTTTATCACATCCGTCGTCGCTTGGCAAATTGGAAGATGCCGCTGATTTACAGTTTGCTCTCGGCATGTAAAGCAATATGCAGAGAGAACAAATGAGCCAAAAATACAACGACACAGATTCAGTTATTCAGTTGTTATTTGCAGTGCTCTTATCTTTGAAATTAGATACTCTCTGTTTGTGCAGCGACGTGGCTTTTTAGAGAGGTATTCGATATAAAGCATGTATTGACTGAGCTTAGATCTACATTGAGGACACATGTAATAAGCTAAAATGCATAGCTTACACCTTATGGCTGTGTGTGTTGGCTTGTAAGCTTCATATTTTGAATCCCCTTTGAAGGTATTACATGAAATCTTGTCATTTTATTTTGTTATCACAATTTTTGAGCAGAAAACAAATGATGATTGCTAAATTTGATGCATTGTAGTTGTGTTTGCAGTGAATCTCAGGGCCTTTTGGGAGAAAATACAAGTTAAATCTGACCCCTTGAATACTAAACTAAAGCTACAATTAAGAGCACATATTGCCTTAGTTAACCTACTCAAGAATAAATGCTTAAAAAACTGTAAAATCAGTGTGTGCAAATACAAAATCAGTTCTTTTCTGCATATAATGTGACTGCTCATCAGGCAGTAGGCATCAGAACGTTCAGAAGTGTCTGCTTCCCACACAGTACATCAGTTTCTTTGCTCTCGTGTTGGCTGGCTGTTTTTTCTGGCTTTCTTGCTGTTAAAAGAGTAGAACACAAGCGTTAAATCAAAGCTGATATGAGCACTGTCCTAAACACAGTTAACTGCCTGTGAAACTGCAGGCTCGGCTCAGTTTTCTTCCCACTATTCTGCTCAAAAACACCTGCAGGAAGCTCACAACAACCAGGGGTCCATAACAGCGTCCTCCCTCTACTGGGGGTCCTCATAACCGGTGCAGTTTGTCCTCCCCCAAAGTAATAGCGCTTTAGAGTTGACAGGGTTGTCCTTTGGCCTGTCAGTGCAGATAAAACAGAAAGTGACAAACAGTTCGACGAGCCTCGCTCTCAGCCTCACACACCTTCTGTCTTGCTTTAAAATCATTACGGGGATGAAACAGTGAGCAGCACGGGGCTCCATGTTGTTTACATCCATCAGACGGGCAGCACGGCGGCTCGGCTGGTTGCAGGAGGACCGTCACCTCACAGTGAAAAGGTTCTGCTTTGCCCTCTGCCTGCTGGGGGTTTTCCCACCGGTGCTCAGGTTTTCCCCTCCCATCAAAAACATGAACATATAGGTTAATACTCCTGTCAGCTTCCTCACTGGCTCAAAGCTGAAGGTTTCCCCCAGTGATACATCGTAGTTCAGGCCCTGAAATATCTTCGTTTGTTCAACCTAAGCCTAAAAATGACATATAACAGGAAAAGCAGCAGATCTTTACAGTTTAGAAGCAAAAAGCAGAGAAAGTTTGGTTTTTTTCCTCTTGAAAAATGTCTTAAGTCATTAAGTTTTGCAGCTCCAATTATTTAGCTGAGTGACGCAACGTAGTTCTTGTAATCACTGTACATTCATAAGAAGTACCTATTTTAAATGAAGCAGGCTGAGAATTAGAGGAAAATTGTGAAGTTTTTTGGGTTGAATTTGCTCCTGCTGGTGCTCTTGACATTTCTTATTCAAGGCTGGTTGAAGCAGATTTTCTGCACAAATGATCCTGTAGTGTGAGGCACTTACAGGCATTCTGGTAATCTTGACGTTGCCAACTTTAGTTTGAGTTGACTGAGAGGTGTCACCAAACTAATGTCTCCTTGTCAGTGTTAGCTTGCAGCTTTGGAGACTAAAAAGCTTTTTCCAACTCTTCCCCTCATGCTGCAAAGCGTCTAACCAGTCTATCCCCCTTTTTTAACTTTATTTTGGGTGCTAAATGTGGCTTACATTGATTCTTTGTTGAAATCATGTTTATTTTTGACACAAATATACCCTGCAAAGAATATTTTTGGTCCCCCCTCCTGCAGTGTACGGCTACATGTGTATGTATATACAGAACAGTAAATCTGCGGCTTGGATGGAAACGGTCCCTTTGTTTTACACTGGCAGGATGTCAGAACGCTGAAAGTCCTGTGGTCGAGCAAGAAGTGAGAAAACACTTGACAAGCACTCAATCAGACGACGTGTGTGTGTGTGTGTGTGTGTGTGTGTGTGTGTGTGTGTGTGTGTGTGTGTGTGTGTGTGTGTGTGTGTGTGTGGTTTGGAGTGTGCATGCATGTCTATGTTAGCTGATGTCTTACAGCTGAGCAGATGTCTGTGTTCTCTTACGGCTCTGTGCGACTCCCTGTGTTGCTGTGATTCATTAAGTTGCTCCATTTTGTCTTGAATTTATTTTAAACACAACTTAAATGCTTATCAGGGAAGAAGAAGATCGTCTCTTTGACACTAAACAGCAAACCTGTTCATTTTAACGTTGAAGTGTAGCAGAAACAGTGTGATGATATTGCTATTTTTAATGTCTGCTGATAAAAATCAAACTTTTTCAGCCTGTGTCACAAGTTCAGCTTCTCAGTAATAATAAGTACTTTGAACAAAAAGTCAGAAGCAGCAACTACAATTTGCATTTTGCATCTTTTGAATTTTGACTCGTTGAGGTGATTCTGAGGTGACGTTTGCTCATATAAACACTCATCTCCCAGCCTCCTCTCTGATGATATCATATATTAAAACTTGGCAGCGCTTATTGTTGCTCTCTACAAGAGCACACTTCACTTATTCACTGTTTGGCATTTACCTTTTCCAGTTTTCAAACTTTTCTTTTTAACACTCTTTAAATCAATCTCAATCTAAGTCAATCTGCTCACACTCGACAGCTCCATGTGATAAATCATACACACCTCCGTCTTTGTATGTGTGTGAGCCGCAGTGTGCTGAATAAATGTCAGCATTTTTTATTGTTACAGCTTGCACATGATTCCTTAATTTCTTCTATAAATTCAGGGGAATTTTAGATAGTTTAACAGTTAGCTTTGCCGATAAAAAGTGTATAATAAGATTCTGCATTCAGTAAATTATAATTGTATCACTTTCTGCACCGAACTTACACAATTATTTATGACACCGTCTCTGCAGATGTTATGCCTGTGTGCAGAAAGAGTCTCTGTGCCTGGTGCAATAAGTAAACAGGATGAAGAATCTCTGGTTCAACTCATTGACAGATTTCCTGGCCCCCCCTCTCACCCACTTATTGTGATGAATGGTGAGAAAAATTAGCTGCGACGTGCGGAGTAACAGAGAGAATATGGGTGTTTAATTGAGGGTCCTAGTTCGCTTCCTGGAGAGAAACTGGGGGTTTGACAACAAAGTTGGCATCGCAGCATTAGGGCCCCATGGAGGCAATCAGCACAGGTAAGAAAGCAGGCAGAAAGGAAGTGAAGCGAAGGCTGAATCACTGCGCTGTCACCAGGTGGAGTCACTGAGCTGGAGGATGTAATTCTTTGGGCTGCTAATATCCAGGATGTGTCTCAGTTTCATGGCTCAGCTGCACCCTTTTTCTCTGTCCCTCGAGAGCCCTGAAAGTAAAAGATGGGCATTGATTGCACTTTTTTGGGGGTGAGAGGAATCTATTGGCTCCTTTTTATCGTGTGACGTGATCCATCACACACAGAAGAAGACCTGAATCCAGTTTAAATCGTTATTTGTCCCACAAACTCTCCTCCAGATTAGCTCAGAGTTTTTGGACATTCAGCATAAAGCTTCAAAGCCCCGATGAGGAGCCAGTGATGACTGAGCTTCCTGTCAAACACTCCCATCTTGTAAGCTTTTCCCTTTTTTTGCCAAAGGTGATCTCACAAAAGACAACAGTTTATAGTAATCGCCTTCAGACAGTGGCTGGGAAAGGAGGCTCATTTCGAAGCAGAGGTCACATTGAACACAGTGAGCACAGGAGGGTTCATCACAGTCAGTCTGAGCGATAATGATAGCCGAGTTCTCCGCCATGCTCCATGGGATCGCTATCAGGTGTCACGCTGACTTCTCCCATAATGACTCTTTGTCCGAGTGCGAAATTGGCTCGCACCTTTGACACCCTAACACAGCTCCGTGGCATCGCAGCCTCGAACAGCCGACAGAGTGATTTCACCATCATTCCCTCAGTTAAGCTGGTCTTTTACGTTCAGAGACGGTAAAGCTTTGAGTTTACAGTCGAAGACTTTGGTTCGACTGCAGACCGTCTGCGTTCGGTTGTATTCTCATGCAGATGTTGACACAAGTGGTTGACAGATGTTCTGTAAAGAACTGGAATGATGTCCACTGTTTGTCTGTCGTCTGTCACGCAGAAGTCCTCCCCTTTCGTGTTCCCTGCTTAATAGGCCATTGATCTGTGTGGCAGGACATTGTGCTGTGATCGCTGGTAACAAGAGAGCAATCTGCACAGAAGAATAGGACCGTTGTCTTTTTAATAAGAGAGGTACAAAGATGTTTCCTGAGCCTGAAAAAACAGTGGAGAGAAAAGGAGGCTGGTGTAAAGAGGCAAAGCCAGATTTGTGCTGTGTAGAAGCTTTTCCAAAAAACCTCCATAACAAAGTAATTTCAATAAAAAGTTAATATACAAATGTGTGAAACGGTTGGAATCTAATTGAAGCTGAATAAAAGCTCCTGGCTTCCCATTAAAGCCTGCAGTTTTTAAAGTTAAGTCACAATCTGGAGCTCTGTTTCAGTTTTAAGCTCAAACTATCATCCCAAATCTGAAGAAGATAAGGTGCAAGAACTTTCTGATCTATTGTAACTAATTCTACACCTTATTGCCCTTCGTTCATTTAAATTATCATCGCCTCAGAGATGACATTTCCAGTTACTGAACTCTTCTGATGAGAGGCAAGCCGCTCAAAACGTCACCTAAGATGCTAATCGGATACGCTGCAGAAGCATAGCAAGTGTGCAAAATCTATTCCTGTACGTCGCTGAGCTTTCCGCTCACAATGCCACACTCTTTATATGTGCTTTGCATTTGCACGTGTGTGTGTGTGTGTTTTCATGGCTCGTCGTGCAGGTGATGCTTGTAGCGAAAGCCCCATCGTCTTCAAAGCCCGTATTGATTTTCACAACATTGATTTTACTAGAAGACATGGCTCATCAGGTATACGAGGTGAGGAGCTATTTTTGGTGGCTTTGTCAGTGTTGAACATGCAGGAAAAGAAAGTGTCAGAGTGAAGGAGTTAGCAGCAGGATCTATGGTTTTGACTGTTAGCACTGAGAGAAAAACAGACTGCATCGCTGACATTTCTCATAATTGCTCTCTAATTATATGTTTTAGTTGCATAACATTTCACATTTTGTTGCTTTACCTGTAATGCTGACACATCCTGACATGGAGGCTCAGGTCACGGCTGAAAATCCTCTGCAGAGGTCTCCCTCTGCACAGCCGGTGTCAGTCTCAGGCTGGCCCACTTCTCACACTGTCATGCCTCACGGCTTATTCTATCTGTCCATCGACAAGCTTGATCTTTCCACCAGCGAGCCAATCTGGCCTGCTGTGTGGCTACTGGCACACAGTGTGTGAATCTGCGATGGAGGAGATAATACTTGAGTACTTGTTTGAGCTCCCTAGGCCGATGGTGAGCTCTGTGATTGAAACGCAAGGCAGGTCTTTGCCAGAATATACAATCCTTTTTTTTTTGAGATAACAGGCCTTCTTGTCTCTCTACTTAATGCAACACTGTTTGATCTATCTACACGTGGAAAATCCATGGGCTTAGACTGGTTTCTCATACATCATCATAGTTTAGGTTTTATTAATAGCTCCCTTAATTCCAGCGGGGTGTGTTTATTCTCAGCATAAATCATTTGTTCCTCCTCTGCTGGCCATCGTGCTTTATAGTAGATCCATCTGCACTTGAACAGGATTATGAGACAATCCCCCTGTGACACTGACTGTGCTGCCCGGTGATACCCCCCCTCCCCCTCTCCCAACCCCAAATCCCCCCCCTTTTTTCTCAGCTCCATCCACTGTGGCTAATTCTGCCTGCCTGCTCCCTTGGGGGTAATTGATCCTCATATCATTAACCGTATGTGGATCTATCCTGGGAAACGCCCACTGTTTTACCGCTCGTCCTCGCTCATTGAACCACATCACAGAGCCCAGCGAGCTCTGTGATCACGGCGCTGACACGGGACTCTGTGCATGCAACAGTGGCTGCAATGTAAACTGTGTTGTTATCTGCATGGCCGGGCCCTGAAGACAGGAGGCTTGCTGGCTGTTTAGTCTAAACATGGGGAGGCGGAGAAAGTGGAGCCTGGCGGTGCGGTCCCCCTTCGCCACAATTAGGGGCCGCCTGGGCCCCAGGGGGAAGGGTGTGGAGGGTCTGTGCGTGAGCAGCCTGCTGGGCGTCCTCCGCTCCCACACCTGGCTGATCGGAGAGGAGAACGTGGCCCTGCTGCTGGCTCGCACCTCCCTGCCTCGCTACCAGCACCACCGAGCTCACTCCTTGTCTTTCTCTCTCTGCTCCTCCTCTGCAGATGGCGGGAGCGAGGACTTGGCAGACCCCCGCTCGCCCGGTCTAGACCCTCACCTGAGCATCGTTGGCCAAGGTAAGAAAAACTTTCCTACATGTTTTTCTTAATAAACATCACATTTTGGAAAGGAAAAGAAGTTTGAGTCCTGACCTCAGCCCCACCTGTTGGAGCATTTCTGAGCTCCACAGCAATAATTTATCTAAAGTGTACTGAGCTTGTATAACATGTGAGAAGTTGCTAACAAACATGATGCATGCTTCCACCTCCACCTTCACCTTCTCATTTCCTGCACCTCTTCTCTCCTGGTGGTCTCTTTCCAGACTCCATTACTTCTCCCATAATTTTTTCCCCAGCAGAAACCCATGGAGGCCTTGTTTACCAGG
This sequence comes from Acanthurus tennentii, assembly GCA_029783805.1. Taxonomy (NCBI): domain Eukaryota; kingdom Metazoa; phylum Chordata; class Actinopteri; order Acanthuriformes; family Acanthuridae; genus Acanthurus; species Acanthurus tennentii. The sequence continues at coordinate 5,009,340 of JAPZDZ010000014.1, read as the reverse complement.
CTGTATTTTATTGGACTTTATAGCAGAAAACTTTATGACTGCTGGAAATGAATTTATATTTACAGGCAGAGAACTGTATGAATTTTATATTCTTGCAATTTTTCCTGTAAATCTGAGTCACTTCAGTGGGAAAATAGGCTGCATACAGCCGAACATGAAGATGTTTGTCAACAGGACTGTCGGTGCTTGGCAGGAAGTGTTCTGGCCAATTATAATATTCATGCTGCCTTTTTTTTTTCCCCCCTCCTCTTGCATGTTTTGAGCCGAACCCCTCGACGAGTAGGTGTTTGTGTTTATTTCGAGGCGTGGAGTGGCCCTTGAACACGTCTCTCATCCCAGTCTAAAATAAAACACCATCATTTCCCCCTCGACGCTTTTTTGTTCCCTGGATCTCACCGCTGAAGTGCAGCTTTTCCTCCCTCTCCACCCGCCATCTTTGCCCTAAATCACACCTCTTGATTTCTACTTCAACATATCACAGTTTATGTCTGTTTTTATGAAGCCACTCAGACAAGAAATCCACTAAGTGTTGAGATTGTGGGACAAAAAGTGCTTAATTTGCCATTTATTTTGGTCGCCTAATTGGTTAATCGTGCTTTAATTATGTGTTTTTCATCTGATATTGATATGCATTCAAATTAAGTTGGATCTTGAGTACTTATAATTGCTACCAGAAAAGCTAATTCCCCTTTGGTATGCACACCAGGCTCTGCACACACGAGGTGAATGTGCACGCTTTGGGATGTAACCACCGCTCTGGCTGCTGTTTTTTACTGCTTTCGCAGTGACTTTCCCCAGTGAATGAGTGGATGGATGGATGGATGGATGGATGGATGGATGGATGGATGGATGGATGGATTGACTCCAGCACTGCTGGAGCCACACAGTAAAGTGTGGATGTGTTTCTTGTTATTTCTTGCACATGTGTTTCTATTACCAGTGTGTTTGCATTAAAACAACCACCGGTTTGACCCCATCCCGGCGGTCACACGGGGCCCCCCCATGGGACTTGTCCCAGGCCGGTGTCTGATAATGGCTTCATGTCTCACTGTGGCGGCTGCTATCTGATGCGAGACGGCTGCTTGACCAGTTTGCTTTTACAGCTCCGTCTGCAGGGAAATGGGCAGTGTGATTCACAAAATGGATGTTGTGTTCGCAGACAGCTGGCTGATTCTGTTCGCTGGGGAATGTGTGGGGAAAGTTTTTTTTTTGTTTTTTTTTTCATTTTTTTTGAAAAAAGCCCTAAGTTGTCATGATTTGTGGTTTTGAGGCAGGAGAGAAAAGGGCTGGGTGAGTGATGGAGAGCGGTTGTTTATGCTCTGTCTGTAATTACGTCTCATTGTGAAAGCCTTTTTTTTCTCCTGTAAATAAAATGCTCTCTCATGGTCATGACTGTGCTCTTTTTGGATTGTTTAAACACATTTGAAATGGTTAGAAAATCCTCCTTTATTATATTCAAATTGTGGGGTATTGTGTTACCGCGAGGCTCGCAGAGGTCTGCCAGGCTGCGGTTAGAAACAGTGAAAGTAAACGGCACGTGTTGCCTTCAGGGCTGTTCCCTCTTCTGGGTCAGGCCAATCATGTTGCACTCAATACTGGTGTTACACTGCTGTCAGGACCCAGGATCCAGGCTGACGGACTCACATGTGTCCGTCATAAACTTTCTAAAGGGGTAAACAAATAAAAACACCAGTAGGATTTGGTTCAATCCAAAACTGCAGCCCTCCAATAAACAGTCTGAGTGCTGAAACGATTTGTTGGGTTTTGATTATCGGTTTGCTTGTATTTTATTAAACAAAACTGCCAAACATTTGCTGCTTCCAGCTTGTTAAACCTGAGAATTTGCTCTCTGTTTTATATTAGCTGCTGAAACACAACCTTAAGCTCGGGGACACTGTGATGGCCATTTCTAAATTAATTTTCTCATATCTTGAAGACTAAACATTGAGGAAAAATACAATATGGAGCTTTACTGATGATTAAAAGATTATAGTAAATGAAATTCAAATCCAAAATAACATTCAACTGCAAAGGCAATCCTAGTATTGTTGTGGGACTGACACTGCAGACAGCCGACGATGATGATAATTGCACCGATTAAAAAGTCAAAGTGGAGCTTTCGTAGGAATAAACACCTGAAGTCACATGACTGCCCTGATCTGGACACGTTTACCAGCAGGAGGAGAGCTCAGAGTTTATTTTTTAAACTTTTGGGATTAAAGGAGGATTTATCTTCACTTCAACCTTCAAATGATACTCGAGTCAAACTCACACAGTCCAAAGCTTCGTTTAAAAACCTCAACAGAGGCTTTGAATGTCAAAAAATGACATTTACTGAAGCCTGAAGTGTTGTTTAAGACTGTCAGAGAGGAATTTTAAAGCCTTATCTTAATTGTGTGTAATTATGTCTTTAAATCTTTGTCATGTTATTTCATTTCATGTTAGAACTTCATTAAAAACACTGAACTTTTAATGATGTTATAACAGTTTTACACATATTTAAATGTGAAATGAGCTCTACATGCAGTGTTTAGACTAAATTCACTGTTGAAAGCAGAGAAAAGCCTCACATACTGTTTCCTTCTCCCCCTCCCATCCTGCAGGTGGCAGCATAGACAGCGACTGTGCCTTTGAAGGAGACTACGCCGTGCCCCCGCTCTCCATGACCGAGGGCATGCAGCACATTCGCATAATGGAGGGCGTGTCGCGCTCGCTGCCCTCCTCGCCGCTGCTCAGCCACCAGACCATCAGCGTCCGGCTGCAGCCTGTGAAGAAGCTCACAGGTAAAAGACGCTGCACCGACGTGAGATTCAGAAAAAGAAAAGAGAGAAAAAAATTAAAATGCAAGATTTGAATCAAGATTTGAATTAGTCAGGCAGTGCTGTCACACTTTCAAACAAAAAAACACACACAGCCAACAGAGATGTGGGCTGAATGTGGTTCAAATTTGTCTTGTACGCACATCCTTGCCTGTAGCTGTCCTCCCCCATAGATTCTTTGTACTAATACAGCCTCCCTTAACCCTTCACTGTACCACTGTAGGCAGGCTGCCTAATCAGAGAGTCACGCACAGTGAAATTAAAGCAGATTTTTATGACATGGAGTGAAGAGAAGGGGGGGAATGGCTTCTCACCCTGATGGTTGTCGATAAGCAGTAATCACTTTGCAGTTTTTTACTTACCCGCTAATTGCGAGCGGGGACATAAAGCTCTGGGGGCCTGCGGCAAACGCTGCAATTTCCAATTCTTGTAATCACCAAAAGTCCCACCTCACTGACCGTGCCAAGAACAGCTGATGGACTGTGAGCTGCGGTCGACTGCGGCCCCTCCTGTGTCGCTCCATATCTCCCACCACTAATCGCTTCCTTCCATCCTCTGACATTCACTCAGAGGATGTGGAAAACCCCCGTCTCCCCATTAAATGGATTATAAGTCTTGTGTCATTATTATTATTATCATTATAAGCAGAGCTGTGGTTTGGTGCACAGGACGGTGTGGACATGGGAGGCTCGCTGCAGCACTGGATGTGTTTTTCAGTTTGCAAACATGAAATATTGACATTACAGCTTCACCCAATATCTGAGCAGCCTCCACATAGAAGCAGAGTGGGTGTGAAGGACTTTTAAAGCTTGATTCAGTAGTCACCACTAGGGTGCACCAGCCTCTCAGCTACCTTTGGATCATTAACTGTTTCTGATATGCTGCTGGGGGGGGGAAGAGAACCATGATTTTTTTTTTTTTTTTTCACATCACACAGAATGATTTATGCTCTCTCCCGGGTCATCCAAAGTGTGGGTTTTTAAAGAGGAAACACGCCAAAAGTGATTTTCTTCCATTTTAACTGGGTGTGCCACAGCGGCGTGGAGCGCTCTGTGTGGGTGACAGCATCCAGCCGAGGCTGCTTTTAGGGGAACGGGACCTGAGAATTAGATTTCAGAGCAAACCAGCTTGATCAGATTTTTTTTTTCTCTGTGGTTCTCTGTGCTGTGTGAGGAGCCATATTTACTGCATTTCTCTGTTTTTGGCTTTATGTTTGATGGCAGGTTGAGCTTTATTTGACGTCTGCGGTGAGACTGAAAGTGAATTATTTAGATCCTGCGTGTG
>JAPZDZ010000014.1:4989571-5001126 GCA_029783805.1 Acanthurus tennentii | reverse complement strand
GTAGCACCTTTCTCTCAAGGGATGATTGAAAAGTTTTTGGCCTGAGGTAGAAAGAGATGAGTTATCAGCCGTCATTGCATCAACCTTCAGTTCAAACCTTTGAGTGATCATTCAGAGAGTTTTAGGTTAGTTTTAGACTAATAGTATTTCTTTTTGAGTAATTGCTGCCTCTCCCTTTAGATGAAGAAGGTGAAGAAAGAGTTTATTGTTCACAGTTTTTGTAGCATTAATGGTGTTATTGTCCAAGATGCCACCCTCTACAAATTAGGGATAATTATGCTCAGAGACTGCTGGACAAAGGGTGTAAATGTTTTTAGGGACTATGTTAAAAATTATATATGTGAGGATTTTAAAAAATAAATCCTTTTACCTCGGGCTATGAACTTATCAATCGCCCCACAAACAAAAGTTCATCACAGGGCAAGATTACAAAATGACAGAAAAAAGGTCAAAACTAAATATACAATATTAATACATATATTATGATTTAAAAAGCCTTAAAAATTTACAAGAATAAAACAATAAAAATTCAAATAAATTAACAGGAAGGATAAAAATTAAGAGAGTCATTACTTAAGACTTTAAAACTACAGCAACAAATGAACTTCTATCAAAGCTCAAACTGAAAGATACGTCTTGAGGTTTCTTCTTTTCTTTTTTTTTTGTTTTGCCTGGCATCAGGACACAACAATGCGTCATCTGGACGTTTCCAGTAAGTCCTGCTATCATCCAGCACAAACCTGCAGCGACTTTGCCTGGAACATTTTATGATACTCCGTCCCCTCTGTGTTTTTTTAGAAATGATGGCTGACATTTGCCACATCTCAATCTCCCTCTCTCTCTCTCTCTCTCCATGCCTCCTTAACGTGCTGCGTATTTTAACCGGCAGCCGGTGTCCTCTGTGAGTTCAGGAAATGAACACTGACATTCGGGACGTCTCGGTCTCCACGCCTCCTTACCCAACGTTGCACCTTGAGAAAATCGTTCTTCAATTATTGTCATTATTTCTCGCTTCAGCCGTCCCAGCCGCCACAGACCCTCCAAATCATTTTTTTCCGCTGAAAGGAAATGTGACATTTTCAGCTCCCCTGTCACAGACGACAAATAAAGAGTGAAGGTTAAGTGTAGAAAGAAGTAATTGTAAAGGAAGTATGATGCCCTCAGGAGGAGCAGTGAGGAACCAGTTAGATTAAGTGCTGTGACAGAGATTCTCGTCATATTTTAGTCATTAGACAAACAGTCTGAAGGTTTTAGTGGTGAAATATCATCACAGATCTGCCTTTTTCTTTATAAGGTGCAAACATCATTTCTTCTACACTGTGTGTGTGTGTGTGTGTGTGTGTGTGAGACAGTGTCAGTAAAAATCTCCTTGAGGAAATTAAAACAAATCTGTATCTGCCATTTGTTGCAGTTTAAGCTCTGCTGACTTGAGTGGTAAAAGATGGTGCAGAATCATCAAAGACAGATAACATTTAAGCCTTTTGATTAATAAAAAAGGATTGATTATACTCCGTCCTGTCTGTATGATGAATATGAAGCTACGGCCAGTAGCCAGTTAGCTTAGCACGACTAGAAAAGGAGAATAGCCATTCTCTGTCTGTTGCTAAAAAAATCTGCCTCTAAAGCTTATTAATTGACACTATTTCATTCTTTAAACTGTTTTTATACTTTGTTCATTGTGTAGATGAAACACAAAATATGTAAAAGTTTAATTATTGAGCTTCAGAGGTTCACAGGGGTTGATTTTTCCTGCTTTTGGACTGAACTGTGCTTGCTGTTTCCAGGTTTCCGGTGCTAAGCTAACTGTTTACTGATTGTGTCCTGATGTTTAACGGATATAAGAGAACAGTATCCGTCCTTTCATTTAACTTCCTACTAGAAAAAGAAGAAGAAAAGCTGTATTTCCCCAAAAATTATATGTCAGAATAACAATACACAGGGTTCAACTTTAAGTTCCTTAATTATGCCTTTGTGACCAGAGGAATGCAACAGTTTAATGACACATAATATTATTGCAGATTAGACAGCAGGAAGCAGCATTTGGTGGGCAAAGTTTAACATTACTGTTAATTTATTGGAGGTCTGGCCTTAATTATTGTACATTACGCAGTTTAAATAGAAAAATTACATTTCAAAATCCCTTTGGCGAAGCAAAAGATATCATAAAAGAACTTATTGAGTAAAATAGAAAAGAAAAACATAGTGTGCTATTAAATAACAGTAATACGATTAAAACTAGAAAAGGTAAAGAAATCAATGATTGTGAAATTAGAAAAGCTCCAAAGTAATACTTTCAAATTCCCAGGTAAGTTTTTACAGTTAAGTTAACAGAAGTGACAGCAAAGTAAAGTTTATGAAATGACTTTTTTTTCTTTAATCTTGTAGAAACAGATGATTTATGAGCTGTTGCATCTGTTGGAGTAAAGACTGATGCGTGTTGCTTGTTGTACCAGGCGCATGTTAAAGTTTTATGGAAAATCTGTCAGATAAATGTGTAAGAAATGTAAAGAAAAGATAAGCAGGCATGTTAAGAGAGATAAAGCCCCACATAATATCAACAGAGTGTTTCATGAAGGAATAAAGATCATGGTTTATGTCCTGAGCTTTAAGCTGTCAGAGCTGCACGAGGCTGTTTAAAGATGATGAAAACAGCACACATTTGCAAGAGATGTATACTGCTTTAAAGATGTAATTTAAAAAAATGAAAAACTCAAGATTACATCGATCTCTCACTGGATGATTGCAAAAGATTTTTTTTTATTTACAAAAGAAAAAAAGTCCAGGTTAAAAACAGGTTTCCCGATGCTCGAGTCTGTATTCAATTTAATGATAATAGAGTCTCAATTACAGAACATAAACAGTGTCAACCATCAGCTTCTGAAGAGACATTGCAAGGCTCAGTGTGGTTGGTTTCAGCCGTCACCATTTTGGCAGCATCTGACTGCAAACAACCACGGGCTAAAAGAGGTGGATGGAAGATTGGAAGATCGGTTAGTACAATTACCAGCACAGCAAACCTTATTATCAGTCCAATATTAGCAGGGATCATCCTTGAAAAGACACCAGCACCACAAACATGGTGGAGAGATCGAATTCGGTGACTTTAAGTAACTGAGGTGAAGCCTCAGACGTCAGGATTGCAGCTTTTAACTGATCCGACACCATCATTTAGCCTGATTTTGCACAATAAGACCTCTATCTTATCCATAGGAACTCTCTGGTAGCCATTTCATTAAAGGGATAGTTGCTGCTTGGACCAGCTTCTGGAGGTCTGAGACGTGGGCTTCTACACAGAAAGGATGCTCCATGACTGCTAGACGAAGTGTGTAGACTTGGGACGAGACTATGTTCAAAAATTAGCATGCTAGGTCTTTTAAAATGGACTCTGAGCCATGATCTTATCAATCACCTCTCATATCTAATTTAATTATGAGAGTAGGAGATTGTTATTACCACGGATGTGCTGTGTCTGGTCATGTTTCTCTTAAAAAAACGACAAACACAGATTTAAACGTAGGTTTTTATGATGTAAAGCACCGGGGCAGTCAAAACTTTGACCTGTTACTGTAGCACATCTTTAAAGCTTGTCGGTAACACGCTGCACATGATGTTTGCAGATGTCACTCTGGGGAAATAAGTGTGACTGGAGGAGATTAATAAAAAAACAGCAGTGAGCTTACAGCCTGATGGATACGAAATCCCGACAAAAGCGAAGGCGGTACACAATAAAAACCCTAAAAACCCCGGCGGGTTTGAACCCCTAAATAACCGTAAAACAAGACTGCAGCTGTACAAATACAGTTTCAAGGGTAAAACAAGGACAGACAGGGACGTCTGAGCCCAAGAGGAAAATGGAGTAAGGGTTTTATTGAAACCCTTGTCCCTATCAAATAACACCGCTCCTCAGTTCCTCCCCCCCCCAACACACACATGTGATCTCATGTGTCCCCAAAGCTCCGTCCACAAAACTGTGTCCCTTTAATAATAACCCTCCCTCCTTCCTTCCCTTTTTTTTTTTATGCCATTTTCTTTCCTCCCTCAATACCCACCCTTCTCCTCCCCCTCCTTTTTCGCTCTGCGGTTGCCATGACAACAGCAGCACTGCACCATTCATCTGTTGGAGACCTGGGCTCCTGTTCCTGTGGAGAGGGAGCGCGCGCCTCTCACATCTATACATAACACGCTAGGCGCTAATGCAGTCACGGAGGAGGAGGGATGAGGAGCCTCGGATCCCGGCTGTGCTCCTGAGCTCCTCACGGGAGGAAAAAGAAACTCTCTGTGCTGTTTGTTTATTTATTTATTTTTTTTAATTTTCTTCTCCCGTTTTATTTCGTTGTGGCGAAAGGTTTCGGTCACCTGTCGGCCCCCTCGGCGCCGCCGCTGCCGCCGCCATCACAGGGGTGTCACCTCTGTGTCCCCCAGTGACACAGTGACTGCTGCGTTCTTCCTTCCTCCTTCCCTTTTTTTTTTCCTCCCTCTCTTCTCCTCCTCCTCCTCTCGCTCCTCCCGTCACTGCCATATCTGCCTGAGTCTGTATCATTTACTGCGACTGTATTGAGCGAGCAGCATCAGCACTGAAACCTGTGGAGATTTCTACAGAAAAGAAACAAGAGGGAGGGAAGAAAGAGAGAGAGAGAGAAAGCCTCAGTTTCTCCGCACTTACCCTCCCCTGCTCGGCTGCAGGTGTTGTTCTCCTCCTGTTTTCTTTCTTCCTCTCTTGTTTTCTTCTTATTTTTGATGAACTGGTCATCGCTCAGGGAGGAAGGACTGCTTGTGTCGCTGGAGGGGGAAGGAGGGGAGCTGGTGTCGTACTCCAGCCTTCAGGAATGCGAGATCTGGTTTGAGAATGGTGAGCCCTGCCACACCCTCTTTTGCTTGTTTCATTCCTCCATCTGTGCCTGCAAAACCATGTCCCTCCCTCCCCCTTTTTTTTTCACCTGCCGCTCCACCTTTTTTCGCTCATCCAGAGAGCCTCCTTCAGGTCTGTCTGCTCCCTCTGATCTCGCAGCTGTAGCGGCTGTGTCGGCCACTGGTTCGAATGACGTTTGAGGCAGACATGGTGCTGATGGGAGGAGCACAGGAAAGTAGATTTCTCTCCCTGAAAATGATGCATTTGTCAAAGGGCTGCACTCTAATGACAATGTAGGCTCGAGGACCTGTGAATCAACCAGAGTGCTATAATGTAAGTGTTTTTACGTGGCGAGCTGCTCTGTTTCATGCGTCAGCGTGGGTGAGCATTCAATTGTCTTTGAGTGTGTGTGTATATGTGTGTGTGTGTCTAAGCACAAGCTGTGGGCGGCTAATGGTGCTTGTTCTTGTTGTTGTGTGTGTCTCACTTTTCCTTCCAGAGCACAGCGTCACATGTAGCATATGGTTGCGTAAATGGGTTGAAATTGGTGGGGAATAGTTTTTTTTTTCCCCCCTACTCCTTGCAGTTGCCTGCAGCAGAAGCAGCAGTGAAGCAGCAGCAGTGGCGGCGGCGGCGGCAGCTTGTTGTTGTGTACCAGAATCGACCTGTCATGTGCTGGGATATGGTTCCTTCTTTCAGTTCCAGTGCTGCAGGCTGCCTGCTTCGTCCCAGGGGACTACTAGCTGGTTGTGTGAACAGAACAAAATGTCTCAATAACACTGTCTGCCAGCAAAACACAAGCACCTCATCAGCAGCTGCTATTGCCAGTCTCAGGTGAATGGTTTTTGATGAGGCGCCCACAGCCAGTTTTCACACCACTTAGCATCGCCACCTGGAGAGCGCTTTGATGAGCTTACTTTGTCAGCTGTCATTCAGGATGCATCATGCAATGGCACTAAGTACTTAGATTACAAGGGTGGCTATGTCGATCGTGTCCAAGGTGGAAGAATTTGGGATCCCTCATGGGGGTGACTTGAATCCGATGGAGCAGAGTGAATGAGGTCTCATCCAAGGTGATGTACAGCATCCCTCCATGGTTATGGCACAAGGATTTTTTTTAATTATTCCTCCCCCTCTGTGGACTTTCTAGCTGAGTAATGATTGTGTGGCGAGAATCCAAAGAAAGCAATTCAACCGGCACAGAGGAATATAGATGCTTCAAGTCTTGTTGGAGTCAGTTAGAGAGCTTGTAATAGAAAACATAGCCAGCACTACCTGAGAAAACCCAGTGAAAATATGTGATACAGTACAGGAGATGATGTGGCCGACAGTGTTATTTTTCTTTTCTCAAGGTTATTCTCTTCTCTGTTTCCTCCTGAGCTTTTCAAGTGTCTTGTAGTCTACAGTAGTCTCATATTTATTCATAAGACAAGTCAGTTAAGCCTGGCTTTTTGAATTGTGTGCAATTGATGAGGCCCACTTACCTGAAAATCGGCCAAATAAAACCTCATATACCCTCTGTAGTGGTTCAGAGTGATATTGATTTATATAATTGCTCTGTTTCCCTCCCTTGCAATCTCTTGAGCCCGTCGGACAAAAGGCTTGAAAGCCCTAAGTTGTGTAATAAAAATGACAGACTGTCTAAAATCCAACCTCCTTTGGTCAGTTTTTAGGCATCTCAATGTAGCTTTAGATAAACTTCAACGCCTCTGCAAATGACTGTGATGTTAATGTGCTAGCCGATGGATTACAGGCTACATGCAGCATTTAGTGACAGTGTGGCATCTAGGTTTGTAAAGGAGCTGCAGGCCCTGTTTCACCACTCAATTCTGAGTACAAAGGCAGCCTGCTGAGTGACTGTATCGATGGGTGGATGCGGTCTATACTATGCATGACACTCTGGCTGTAAAACAAGCATTGCCAACTCCACTGTCCTTTTAAAATCCTTCACTGTTATGATCTTCACACTGGAGCTGTTGAAGTAGTAGTTAGAAGATGTCGTGTTCTTCTTATTGTCTGCCATATAACTCTCACTCCCCAGCTTATTATAAAAATGACCATTTTCCTTTGCAGTCAAGCAGCGCCTTTCAAATGTGTGGACTTTGAATAGTATTGCTATCTGTAACACCTGTCTTACATCTAGAATTGCATATTTTTTTATGATAAGAAAAGACATGGTTTTTGCTGACATTAGTCAGAGAAAGACATCTTCTCGTGTCCTTGATTCCCCTCTGACCGTGCTCTTTAAAGGCAGCTCTCAATCAGTGCCAGGTAACAATCAGCAATTCTTCTCCAAAGCTTTCAAAACAGCAACCATGTACCATTTGCCAAAGAAATGCAACCCAAAGAGTGCCAACCCTTGCCATTACAGGCCCATCAGTACTTTCAGACTGATTAACAGGCCGACCACAAAACTGAAACAGCCCTCAGAAAAGTAATGCAGAATGGCTGTCAAAGCCAACAGAGCGGCTGTCCTTCACAGTAATTGACAATATTGGGAAATGAGTGTGTGTCCTGAGTCGTCCTGTACTTGTCTGGTCTCCTTAATACAAAACATACTTTCTGATATATTGACCTTGAGGCTCAGAAATATGGACAAAATCAAATACCACAATATTTTTGGCCAAACATATAAATCAGATTGTAGGTAGGACTGTTGGTGCTTTCACAAAATGTTTACAGAATGAGATTATTGATAAATAATAATCAGTATTTTGGATGTAATGACAAAGTTAGAAAAGGCAAACATAAGAACAGCTAGAACTGTCTAATTGGTTTAGGAAAATAACATGACTTGATTATAATGCAGCATTTGAAAACCAGAAAATGATTATATTTATGCTGTTAAACAAATGAGTTTTCAATATACAGGACAGTATCTATTCTTTTATCACATATTGATATAACATTGATATTACTTGGTTACACTGTAACAACACTGTTAACCCCGTTATGCAGATGATACACAATTTTACATTTAAGTTTAATGGGACAATTCTGATGTTTTAAATTGCTGTATGTAAAGAAAAAAAAATTAAACTAAAAGTGCAAATAGTGTTTTTATATTGACCCAGTGCAAAAACGTGTATGTATGTCAACATTGACTGTTTGGCCTAACAGACTGAGAAATAAATAGAATTAAGCGCAATTTTATACAAAATTTTATATAACCAACTAATTGATCTAGGGAAAAAATCACAACTATTTTGATAAACAATTAATTAATGATGTTATTTTTCAAGCCAAAATGTCATTTTGTATCAGTAATTACTTGTTTTAGTTATTAAATGTAAGGATTTAATGCTTTTCTTTGTAATTTTTTAAAGTAAATAAAGAATCTTTGAGTGTTGGACTATAAGTAGGACATAGAAAAGCAATTCAAGAACTTCACTCTGGAAGTTTGTGACAAGCATTTTTCAGAATGTTTTTAAACTTTTTGAGAACACACATTTAATATATTGCTTGTAAACTGTTGGCATCTTGGTCCTTTATATTTATGCATTGTTTTCTGCCTGTTGATTCTCCTTGTTATTTGCCGGAGTTAATTATATTTCTATTGACATAAAACTTACAAATGAAGTTACTGTCTCTGTCTCAGTATTCCTTTGTGTGGTTGGTGCTTTCACTCGGTTCTATCTGGATATTTAGCTGTACCTTCTGGAATAAAAGCTGTAGAGTCGAAAAGAGAAACCCGCAGTGTGCTATTAATAGCGATGATAATGATTTGCTTACAAAACAGAGCAGTGGGTTACATACACCACCTCACTGCTTTCTGCGAATGCTGATGGTGGAGAGCTGAGCAAACATTTCTCTGTGAGATATACACACAGGCCTAAAGAAGTGTGTTATTGTGTATGTGTGTCCATGCATATCCAACGCCGTACAGGCGACTGCACAGGACTGCACAATGACACCAGCCTCGGCATTAACATTCACCACTTGTCTGCCTGCTGTTAACTTATTTGCTCAGTCATTTCAGGGTGCTGAACCGCTATGAGGCATTTTTCTGGATCACAGCTCCGACTTTGTGTGGCTGCAATCAGTCTGCTAACTATGTCTACAGGATTACATAAGAGCAACAATTGATTGCAGCTTTTGTCAGACATGAAAGAATTTTTGGAGGGGAGGAGCTTTGATGTACTTTTTTTGTCAGCTAAAGGTGGCGCCAGATTATCAAACGTCTTAATCGGAAGCCTTTAAGTCAGCCATGTGATGCTTTTCCTTGTTTATTATCTTGCTTGAGCACTTGATTTAATTCCTTAATTGAATAACCGTAGACAAACATCCAGCTCGTGCTGATTTTCTCAGTGATGACGAGGGCGTGGTCCTCAAGTCGAGCGTAGCCTGGAGGTTATAAATATTCCCACTAGGGGCTGAACTCACGCTGGGATAGAGGTCGAGGCAGCCAAGCTATTATTAGACCACCGTATCATGTGGTGTCCTTGGCAATTATGCTTCTCTCACTTTCTTAAAGTGGTTTCGTATTTAACTTAACAGCTTGCTGTTATCCTCAGGCCTCAGGAGCACAGGGCTCCCATGTGCCCTGCTGAGGACGGGTGAGTGAAAAGTTCACGGTCACCCCTCTGTGTCACCCCACCACCGAAGGAGCGAGACCATGAAAGAAGAAAGTTAGCAGCGTCTGAACCGCTCAGTGTTAACAATGGGCGCTGTGCTTCTACAGCTGAGTCATGAAGGCCGAGTCCTTCAGGAAAGAACGGCTATTTCATGAGAGTAGACAGCTGCCCCGAAAGCCTGCAGAACAGACATAAGGAAGATGTTCGCAACAGAGACTGAGATCAGAGATTGAAGGATAAAAATAGAGGAAATAAACAATCTAATGTGGAAAAAAAATCTTACAAAAAAACACCCCATTAATCTCCCTGAAATAGTGTCAAGCTTGAGGGTTCTGTTCAAGCAACAATTATAAATAGCACACTTGATAAATAGCTTCATAAAGACTTTTTACAAAGTGCCTTTCAGTTCAGTTGAAAACCCTGATAACAGCAGAGCCGGAAGGTCAATAGAAAATGAAGCTGGTAAATACATTACAGAGAAAGAGCTGCTCTAAAATGTGCTTTTAAGAAAAAACTCTTCTGGGTTTCTAGCATTGGCTTGTTAATGCAGGATGATGCACGGCGCTGTATGTTCGGATGGGAAAAAGCCCCATCGTGTTTGATCAGTGGAGTTCGGTCTTAACTTGAGATCAACCTCAAAGGTCTTTTTGTGAGGATTACTAACTGTGCTCATCTGTCGAGTTGTTTTCAAAAATCTTCCAAATCGAAGTGTCAGGTCACTGCTCTTGTTCTCAGGCTGAACTGTGGCATAAAGATGAACGCTGTGTGACGATCGGTTCGTGATTTTGGGCACTTTGGTGGATAAACAGTTTGGAGTATCTGTCCCCAAATCTTCTCTGGCTTTAGCTTTAGGTCCTTGAGATTCATTTACTAATTTGTTGATGCAGCTTTGATATCACTTTGTGCTCTAATCCAAGCCCAATGAGGTTATGTGAAATGTTGAATTAACAGCTTTTTGGACGAGCGAGAGCTCGGCTAATGAGTGTTCTTAGAAAATCTGCCCCTCCCTCCGCCCTCTTAAAATTCTGCCTGCGCCTCACCTCGCTCCGCTAATCCTCCCAAGGCTGTAATGATAGATACACAGACGCTCACATACATACATAAAAGAGGGAGAGGCAGTCAAGCTAATGGACTTTCACTTGCTGCTGACTGTCAGCAGCCTCTGTTTCAAGCCTGTGACTTCACAGCTCGCCGTGTTGCACAGCGACATCTGGTCTGCATCGTTTTGTCCAAGAATCAACCTGATGTCTGAGTCTGAGTCCCACACAAACTGGCAAAAAAGCCATTGGGTCGAACATAAAGACTGGTGATGCTGACACAGACAACATGTTGAAAGTCCTCAGTATTGAACCCACAGCAGTTTCTGTGTCTATTCATGTATAATGTATGAAAAGAGTACTCCAGCAATTTAGTGTTGCACTTTTATAACATTGTCAGACTCACAATGGGCAGGTTAGAGTTCACCTTTTAAAATATTTAAAAATACTCTGCTGTAATTAACCAGTAGACCTGACAGAACCTAGCAACCTTGTATCTGTGTTGTTTTTAGCTTGTTAGCTTGTAACTAGCAGTGGCTGACACAGTGTTAGTGGTTGTGCTAATGCAAACTTTCACTCTCTGCACTAACAAGTCCACTCTGTGCTGGAGGTTTCAGGTTTCTTTGTCTGTGATTGGATTTTGAATTTGTGATGCATCGAGTTGAGCTGCCTGGAGTGTGTTTGAATTTCAGATTATGGTGAAGTGCACAGACATCTTTCCCTTCAGGAGAGAAAAGTGAAAACACCTGCACAGTAAAGTCGAGGATATAAACACATTTTTCGAGCGAGGGTGATTTTTAAAAAGTCAGTGCAGCAGAACCAGGGGTATTGTTTATTTTTATTCCATGTATTCCGTTTCCTAATGAAACTCTTGAGCCTACATCTCCCACAATGCAACTAGACTGCTGTCAGTTTGGTAAGAAATGAGTGTCAAATGGGAGTAGCAGATAGTATTTGCCAGCTTCGGTGGAATTCATCTTTTAAAAGAAGCTGCAAAAGATGACAAAGTGAAATTAAAAATGTATAATTACATCCACACAACATGTTGTGCATGTTGCATCTCTTTTACCTTTATAAGTCTTTTTTTACAGTCAC
>JAPZDZ010000014.1:4922083-4943067 GCA_029783805.1 Acanthurus tennentii | reverse complement strand
AAAACTTTTAAGGTTTCTTTTTTGACAGTCAGTGTTTTCCTTCCTCTGCTTTGGTTGTTTTAACTGCCTGCTCTTCTAATGTCTGAGAAAATTATATAAATTTTACAAATACCAATTTCATGAATGAAATGCTGATATTAAAAAAATAGTTTTCTTACTCTTAAAAACAAGAAGCCCTCGCTCCCCCTGTAAACCTTCGCTGACCCTCAGTGGGTGTCGGTTCATTTGTGCACAAAATATCTCAGCAGCTCTTCAGTAAATTAATAGTAAATTAATAAATATTTATATATTTGGTATTCAGAGTCTGAGGTTTATGCAGGACGTCTTTTTTTTTTCTGACAAACACGTTTTCTTTACTTCAGTCGATTTGCTGCTGCAGTGTTTTTCGAAAGCTATTCACGTTGATTTGTCACTATTTCTAATAGCTGCACACAAAGACAGTCAGACGCGAGTCAGATTTGATTTTTCCATGAAGCCAAAGGAAAAAAAATATAGAAATATAGAAAAAATTCATAACAAGTTTAATTTTCTTCAATCCTAATGTGTGATGAGACCACAAGAAGGGGTGCTTTCATCCAAACTCCAGTTGTTCACTAAAGAAACACAGCTGCTGCTCTGATGAAAAATAAGGAGAATAACTGTTTTCAAACTGTGTTTACAGGAATTACAGCCAAATTAAATCAACAGACTTAGAGAGAAATCAATAAACGAATTTAGCAGTTGGTTATTTAATTGCAAAAATGACAATCAAGGCAACCACAGATGGAGCAAATTTGTGAAAGACGCTTCTCTGTGTGTTTTTCCCAGGAGCCTCTCTGTCTCTGATGGATAAGGAGGGTCTGACGGCTCTCAGCTGGGCCTGTCTCAAAGGTCATTTACCCGTCGTCCGCTGCCTGGTGGAGAGCGGAGCCGCCACCGACCACGCAGACAAGAACGGACGCACGCCTCTCGACCTGGCTGCGTTTTACGGAGACTCCGAGGTGGTGAGTGGCCGAATCGAGGCGTTAAAAAGGGCTGGTTGTTAAATGTTTACTAAAAAATGTGTTTCGCTTGTAGAGAGCAAAGACATGAAGTAGATGCTTGATTTTCCAGTGATAGAGAAGAAAAAGATGCGATTTTAAAAAACTCTTAACAAGGTTGTTGGACATTTTTGTTGGAAAAAAAAAATCAGACACAAATTTTATCTTAATGTGTCCAAAAACTTGTTTGGGTGCAATTTTTAATTCTTCTTCTCGTACAAACTGAAAGGTGTCTGTCACACTGTCAAAGTACAAGGAACTGGCAGCAAACGCTGGTTTAATGAGCCAGTTTGGATCCCAAATGTTGCACTTCTCTTAATGTGATAAAGAAGAAGCTCTGAGCGGAGTCTGGAGAGGATGAGACATTTAACTAACGCTGCAGCTTTTGAACAAAATGCTGCTGTTCTTTTAAAAGTCCCCCACCACATTTCTTTGTCGTCTCAGGTCCAGTTCTTGGTCGACCACGGTGCAATGATAGAGCACGTGGACTACAGCGGGATGCGTCCCCTCGACAGGGCGGTGGGCTGCAGAAACACGTCGGTGGTGGTCGCCCTGCTCAAGAAAGGAGCCAAGATAGGTAAGAGCAGGCTTACACAGAGAAGAACCGACCGTTTACTACACAAAAAAAATAAATAAAAAAAACATCTTCTTAACGCAGCATCCTTGATCTGTAGCGCGATAGCAAAGAAGGTTATTTGGCCCGCCGTGAAATGAGATGCAGTTTGAGATTGTATTCTGGTCAAAAAGGTCGTGCATCGGAGTTCAAGCATGAGCTGCATGAAAGACAAAGAAGAGAAGAATCCAAAGATGAAAACACTTTCTTCTTTAAGTACAAACTGCTGCTGCTGCTGGTCATTGTGGAGCACTGTAGCATTGTACTGCGACAAGCCATGGATTCAGGTTTCGCGTCTCCATGTAGCTTTGAACCACTTCCTGCTCCTGTATGTCATCCACCCCCCCACACTGCCGCATCGTGCTGCTTCTCCTCAGCTATTTATGGCTCTGATGTGTCTTTTCTTTTTAGTGTACGACCGTAGCCGCTGTGTTGTTTTTTGCCTTTTCTCTCTATTTCTGTCATGTTTCTCTCCTTGTGCCTCTGTTTGTGTCTATCGCTCACGTTATCTTCCTGTTTTCTCCCTCAATCACTCGCTCTCTCTCTCTCTCTCTCTCTCTTTATCCCTCTGCGGTCGCTCAGAGACAGGTTGTTATTAGCGCTTGCGGTGTTTCTTTCAGTATCTATGCTTTCTCTCTTCTTTTTTTTATCCTTTTCTCTTTTGCTGAGGCACTTATCTCCGCTTCTCACTGCTGCTTTTTTGTGTTCCTTTTTTTCTCACCTCTCCTCCACCACCACCACCACCACCACCACTGCCATCACCTCTCTTTTCTCCTTCACCTCTCTCTCTGTTTTTCTCTTGCAAAACTCCCCTCCCTCCTCCGTCCCCTTTACACTCCTTTCCCCCTCGCTCATGACCTCCTCCTTCCTTCCTCCTCCTTTCCCTTCCTCCTTCCTCCTTGCTCCCATCCCCCACCCCACCCCGCCTCTCTCTCTCCGGCCCCAGGATGTCAGACGCTGCCCAGTCGGCCCCGAGGTAAAGCCAAGGCTGTCGACTTCTCACCCCACCAGGCATTTTGACAGCTCTATCTCCTCTCTCTGTGTTGTCTGTGTCGTCCTAAGTGTCGGCAGGCCAGCTTAGCTACCAAAACCTTCTCAAACTGACAAATAATAACATGCAAAGGTATTAGCACTGGCAGGGACGCAGTCGGGATTGCCTAGAGGTAGATGCTAACGTCCATGAGTGGTTAATGACAGCATGCCCGGCCTCCAGCCTGCGACGTCGCATCGAGGTGTCGACCTTTTTCCATTCCACAGATGCATGACGGAAGCCCCCACACCCCCACCTCCCCCCCACTCAGTAACACTTTTGCGTGGTCGTGATTTGGCAGGAAAATGCATGTATCTGTAATTCCACCGCAGACTGAGGTGATAAACCCACTGCACCGTGCATCGTCCATCTTCCAGACGTTTCCCTCAGTGTCAGCTAGGCCGGCCAGCAGCATTTCCTACCCACACCTCCACCACCTCCACCTCCACCACCACCACCAACCACCAGCTCAGAGGACAGCTAATGCCTGCAGAGCTCCGTTCAAACCCCTCCTGCTTGCCTCTCTTGTTTATTGTACCTGCCCTGTGTCACCTTGTGCAAGACCCCCCCCCCCTCCTTTTTTCCATCTCTGTGGTGTGTGTTCATGTGTCAAGGATTGCTGTTGCGCAGATTAAGTCACAGTCGAGGGATTGTGTTTGATTTTTTTCAGTCAGTCTACAGGGATGAAGTTTTCTTATTTTTATTTTTTTTAAACACACGTCTCCCGTTTTGTATTCATCGGGAGGTTTTTTTTTTTCCCTGCTTTCCTGCTGCTCTCGATCACATCCCTGAATCAGTCAGCAGCACAAAGAGTTACTGTACATCTGCACTTCTTGACAAGACAGAAAAATGTGTCTCACCGGAAAAATAACGACAGCGTGATGCTTTTTGTTTTTTATGTTGTTGTTGTTGTTGTCTGGTTTACATCTACTCTGGGTTTGTCTGGGCCAAAACGTATTTGCAGATAATCGCAACAGTTAAATTTAATCAGCCAATCAAAAAAGTGCTTCTTCTGCACTCCAATTAGGCAAACTGGACTCGGGATTGAAGAAAAAGCTAATTGTTATGTGCAAATATGATTTGACTCGGGTCTGACGTCCAGTCGCGAGGTCACACTGTTTTTTAAGGTGTCAGAGCAGATTTCTGTGATATTCTCTCTGCAGTGGATTGCCTGTCTTTTTCTCGTTCATTCCCCATTCCGGCTGTTGTTTTCATCCCTGTTTTTATTGTTGTTGTGTGTG
The DNA here is from genome assembly GCA_029783805.1 of Acanthurus tennentii. Lineage (NCBI taxonomy): Eukaryota > Metazoa > Chordata > Actinopteri > Acanthuriformes > Acanthuridae > Acanthurus > Acanthurus tennentii. Next base: position 4,939,164 of record JAPZDZ010000014.1, on the reverse strand, counting down.
TAGTGTGACTCCAAGTCGCTCCTCCCTTCCTTCCTCTTCTGTTTATTTCTGTGTGTCTCTCTCACTGTGTGTGTGCGTGTGTGTGTGTGTGTGTGCGTGTTTTTTCTTTTCATCTGCTCCCTTCCTGTGTTACTCAGGTCCAGCAACGTGGGCCATGGCCACCTCCAAACCCGACATCATGATCATCTTACTCAGCAAGCTCATCGAGGAGGGGGACAGTTTCTACAAGGTCAGAGAACATGTGACCTGTAACATGAAATCATATGCAGAGATCATTGAAATAGACTCATGCAACCTAACAAAAAAATTATATTAAATAAAATTATATCGCAAGGCAGAAAGTTGAAGTTCTTAGTTTTACAAAAGGTTTAGTTGTTGGACTTGGTTTACTTCCAAATCTGCAAGTGTTTTCTTGTAGTCAGCAACTAAATAATCTGTCTGCACATAAGTAAAGACTTTCCTTTTCTGAGAATTAGAGTATATTATTGTAAATGTACCTTTGTGTTTAGCTTTGGTATTATAATTTGAAGGTTAACCAGACTTGTCTTTGTTTGTTCGGCAGAAGGGGAAGGTGAAGGAGGCAGCGCAGCGTTATCAGTATGCCCTCAAAAAGTTTCCACGCGAAGGCTTCAGCGAGGACCTCAAGACATTCAGGGAACTCAAAGTATCGCTCTTCCTCAACCTGTCCCGATGTCGGAGGAAAATGAACGTGAGTCACCGGACACAAGTGAAAAAATTAACTTTTTAGACGTTTATCAAATGAAATAAGCAACCGAAACAGTATCATTTTTAAAACATAATGCTTTTGGCTGCAAGTCTTTGTCAGGTGTTGTACATTAGTGCTCTGCTCTGCTCAATCTTCTCCAGGACTTTGGGATGGCTGAGGAATTCGCTACGAAGGCTCTCGAGCTGAAACCAAAATCCTACGAGGCGTACTATGCCAGAGCTCGCGCCAAGCGTAGCAGCAGGTAGGAAACGCTCTCCGGTGTGCATTTTAAATCGTCCGTGTCGCTGCGTTCTGTACGTCATGACTGAAAAATAACCGACGTTCTTCTGTTTCCAGACAATTTCCTGAAGCCTTAGAGGACCTGAATGAAGCCATAAAGCAGTGCCCCAACAACCGAGAGATCCAGCGGCTGCTCCAGAGGGTGGAGGAGGAGTGTCACCAGCTCAGCCAGGAGGAGCACCAGCAGAAGGACCTCGAGCTGGAGCCTCCGCCATCCCCTCCTCCTACGCCTCCCCCAGAAGAGGAGGAGTCCCTGTCCCTGTCCATGCCTCTTCCCCCTCCCCCGGAGCCCCGTCTGGAGGACATGGAGCCCGTCCAGGACCTGTTCGAGGACGAGGACTACCTGGAGCAGGAGCTGGAGGCCATGTCTGTGGGTCTGCCTCCACCCGAGTCTCTCACCAACCCTTCCAGCCTCCCCATCATTCAGAGCCCGCCACTGTCCCCCACACATCCGGATCAGATCTACTTAACCGGAGGTTCGCCCATGGGTCAACCCTACGAGTATCACCCCACCTCCTCCTCCATGTCCTCCCCGACCCGCGGGACGTACCAGCCCACGTCGCCCTCCCTCTCCCCGACGCATCAGAACTCACACTACCGGCAAAGCCCGCCTCACACCTCCCCGGTGCACCAGCAGTCCTACGGCTTCAGCCCGCCTTCTATGGGAGCTGGGGGTCAGGGGATGGATCACCAGAGCCCGCCGCCTTCCCCTTTACGCCGGGCGGCTCAGTACAGAGCCAGTCCGCCGGTGGAGAGCGTCTGTCTGTACAGGTCCCAGTCCGGATCGCCTGTGCGCTTCCAGACGGAGCAGCACCCCGGCCGACCCAAGTCTCCGCTGTCCAAGATGAGCAGCCAGCGTTCGTTCCAGCTGAGCTCGCAGCCCTCTCTGTCCTCCCAGCACCACCAAGCCCAAGGCCTTCGTCTCCAGCCCTCTATAGCCCAAATAGTCCGCACGAACCAGCCCAGCAACGTGATGGGAAACAGCCTTTACAGCGGCCAGATGGGCCACTCGATGGGGGGGCGCTACCAAGGAGGTTCGGTCGATGTGGAGAGCCGGCTGGTGTACCAGCCTTCCTTGGATGGGCGGTCCATGCCCCAGGTCCAGGCCAGCCTCAGTTCTGGGGCCCTCTGTCAGCACGGCGGCCGAGGAGGGGTCATGGAGTCGAGCCTCTTAAAGGATGACTTACCCCAGCGCCCCTCCTCTGCCTACCGCGCCAGCAGCGGGGGCCCGGGGGGCATCCGTTACAGCCAGACACCTCAGATAAGCCGCAGCCAATCAGCCGCCTACTACCCGGTCTCCGAGCACGTGCTGGAACGCGCCAACGCCATGCCCCCCTGCCAGCTGGGCTCTCCCGAAATCCCCCATATGGTGAGGCGTCCCGTCAGTGCCAACACTACTGAGATGAAGCAGCACGTGCCCACCCCCAGGCCTCTCATCCACTCGCAGAGCGTGGGCCTTCGCTTCTCCCCCTCCAGCAACAACATCTCAGCTGGATCCACCTCGAACTTGGCGCCAAGCTTCAGGCCTTCCCCTTCCATCCAGCAGATGGAGATCCCCCTGCAGGCCACGTACGAGCGCGCCTGTGATGACATCTCTCCCATCTCACCTTCCCAGGGCGGCGGCGGCGGGCTGTATCAGGGCGAGACCACCCGCTCCAGGAACACACCCTTCATGGGCATCATAGACAAGACAGCGCGGACTCAGCAGTACCTGCATCAGCCCTCGCGGTCCAGGGCCATGACGTCCATGGACTCGGCCATCAGCCCCACCTCGCCCGGCCAGCTGGTCCAGCAAGGCTCCACCTACAGCCCCCCCGCCTCGCTGGGCAACATCGCCTACTACAACAAGACAAACAACGCCCAAAACGGACACCTGTTGGAGGAGGACTACTACTCCCAGACTCAGCCGCCGTCACTGGGCAAGCTGGCCAACGGTTCCCGTGGCAGCGGGGACATCCTGGAGCGGGTCAGCCAGGTGCCCACCTACCCGGACGTGAAAGTGGCGAGGACTCTGCCCGTGGCACAGGCCTACCAGGACAACATGTACCGCCAGCTGTCGCGTGACTCCCGGACCCAAGGCCCCACCTCCCCCATCAAACCAAAGAGACCGTTTGTGGAGTCGAACGTGTGATTGCTCGTCTGTGATTGGTCGGTTTGACTGGGGCTCGTTAGTCTGAGTGAGAGGAGAAAAATATTTTAGCTCATCGGCCGATGCTGCTGAGTTTTTATGTATGTGACGCGGATGAACTCAAAGAACTCACGAGAAACGGATCCAGTCGGCGCGAAAAACCACACAGACGACACACACACACACACACACACACACACACTTAGGGTATTAGACTTTATCTTACATGAAAAACGTAACTAACAGAGAGACGATTATTTGATTATCATATTCTGCACACAGGTAAGCTAACAGGAGGGTCCGTCTAAGTTCTGATCTCATAGCGATTCAAAGACCGGTGCACTTCCAAAACGCTGTGTGGCACAAAGATGACAAGTGAACACAACACCAGGTGGGACTGTACGAGGGAAAAGTACTAATCATCGGACTCTACTCGTGGACTCTGTATCCATCTTCTGTTCTTTCAAAGTGTGCTCTTAACCAAGGTTGCTAGTAGGCTCTATTCTATGTAATACAATATTATATGTTCAATACTGTACATTGCTCAGAAAATACAAATGGCTCAACAACTCAGTACTTAGAGAAAAATGACAATATTTATAATTAAGTTATATATTGTACATAGAAATAAAACGAAACATAGTTTGGGTTTGAATTGTATTCTGTTAACCTGCCTTTGTGTCCCACTGCTAGTTATATGGATGTGAAAAACCGACCGGGGTTAAGAAACAAGGGACATTGACCAACTTTGAATGATCTAATTGCCTCTGTTGTGTCAAAATAAAAACATTTTGTTGAGGTTTAATGCAAAAAAAACACGCTTTCTATGCTGCAATAGGTCCTCGGTGATCTGCATTAAGGCTGCGACTTACACTTATTTTTCTGTTTCGGTTATTCTGCAGTTTATTTTTTTTTTCTGTAAAATATCAGAAAATGATATTTCCCACAGTTGAAGGTGACATTGTGAGATGTCGACCCAACAGCCCAAAACCCAAAGATGTTCATTTTACAGCGATATAAACACGGAGAAGCAGCAAATCCTTCCTCTGTTGGAGAAATTAGACAAGAGAACGTGGCATTTTTGCTTGAAAAGTGACTGCAATGATCAATGATTATGAAAACAATTGTGTATTAATTCCCTGTGAGTCAATTAAGTGGACTAAAACATGAGTTTAAATTCAACACATAGTGTCAAAAGGCACATGTGTGCACTTGCAAGTCGAGCTTCGAGCTCATATTAAAACTCTCGTGTCAGAACAGAAATCCCACCGTTGGGCTCTTCCCTTATTTTTGCATAATTTTTGTTGATGAAATCATTTTTGAAACCAGTCTCTTCACCTCATTTTTGAGGTTCAGATATGTAAATGATTAACTCTGTGTTTCTTTCTGGTATCATTACTGTATCACAGACCTCATGATATGCCTTAGTGTGACATTGAACCGACTACCGCGGCTGCAGTCTGACGTACCGGACCGGCTGCCTGTTAATAGACAACTTTGAATACTTGCTTTACCGTCTGCTTCTATAAACAGGCAGAGCTTCAGTTGCTTTAGTTTTGTACAAGCTTATTCGATTGTTTTGCAGAATTCTTAAAGCTTCTTTTGAGGATAAATTTGCTATATTAGACATAAAATTAGGCCTTTGAGTGCAATACGTTTATTTCCTGTTTGAAACTTAAGCTGCAGGGTTTTGAACCATTTTCGTCGGATGGTGAATAGAAAATCCTGCAGTTGGTGATTTTATCACACGACACACGATGTCGTCAAAGTTCGCCTCTGTCCCTGACGCCGTTTGTTTCTTGGAGAGAGCAGAGCGTGCAGAACATATGCTAGTGACGGGTTAACATGGAAAGTGCTCAGCGATTGAAAGCAAGCAAATGCATACACGACCACTGTTACAGACGTTTCCCCTGCTCCTGCATTATTTTGTGTCGTTTCTTTTTACCCACGATGCATTTTTATTCCGCCACTTCTGCACTAAAAATGCCTGTTAAGTTCTGAACTAAGGGTGCACTTTATGTATTTTTACTTACTTTGTTGTTACGATTGTTGAATCTGGAGAAAGTGAGTGTGCGATCAGTCAGAACTCTGATGCCAGACTATCATAGACACGATTATTAAAGGATTTACAAAAAGCAGTGATGATGAATGAGCGGATGATGAGCAAATGATGTTATTGAGCTGGTGAAGATGTATAGACTTTCTAGCACAAGTTGTACATAACGACTCAGATATTCAACTCAGTTCAGCTCGGGGTTCATTAGTTCAGCAAGTCTGTTTCAGGAAGTATTCCACATCATGAAAAAAACATCCATTGCAGTCCTCTAACTTTAAATCAGCCAGTCTACTCCACTGGTCTTGCACACATATGGAAATTTAGTCAAATCTACTGCAAAAAAGAAAATGAATGAGTGAAGTGTCAGTACGCAGAGACTCCATGTTTGGAGTTCGGGTGATGGAAAAAGTGTAATAATGAGAATAATCAAGTTATTTGTATATGTGGGAAAAAGTTATAGACCATTTGTCTGTAACATCTTATTTTGGTTCTCTGATATAAAAAAAAAAGAAAAAATATCTAAAGACAGCTGACTGTCTCCTGTTCATTCTCAGTTTCACCTGTTAGCAGAGAGATTGCCCTACTTATCTTTACAGAAATGAAGGTATAAACTGTAATATACTTAATTTAAACAAAACTTCTAAATTGAGGATATTTGAGGGTGTATGGTTTCAAGCTGTCTGTGTATATTAGTTTGCTGTAAATAGTCCGATGCATGTTCTATTCTTTATGAGCTCAAGCAGAAACATGTATAGCGGTGTTCTGACTCTGGTGTGCGACACAACGCTCGGATCAAGATAAGGAGACTGCTGTCCCTGAACTGTCCTTATCATTTTCCCTCAAACTCACCAGACAAAAAGCGAGAGGTTCTTTTTATTTTCTTTTAATGTATTTGCTTGCTGAGCAGAGTTCTCTTGTCTGTAAATGTGAGCTTTCAGATCGCTGTGATAAAAAGTTTAATTAAAAACAATAAAAAAGAATGTGTTTTTATCTCATGATAACTGATTGTAATCTGTACAGTCAAACCTATGTATTGGAAAACAAAAAAAAAAAAGATAATATTTATAAATGGTTACCAACTGAAACACGCCCTGCATGTCAGTCATTTTTATTTTGCTGATTATCTGAACATGACATACAAATGATTTTCTCATATGAGATGATTTTGGTCCACAAAAAAACAACATTTAACACCAGTGTGCGACAGCAGCGAAACTTAATACAATCCATAGCATCCCCAAAAACAACCCCCTCAAAAAAGCACCTGTGAAGATAATATTGCTTTAATTTTATGTTTGTTGCTGTTGTTGGATTTTATGTGAAGTGTTCAAGTAATATACATCAACATTACATCTGCTGGCATTCAACCCAAGTATCAGTTCGACCAAAAATTGTGTTTTTTTGGTTAAATTTTACACAAAAACTAATTTAATTCATTTTTTCTTATGTTTTTGCTATTTTACAGGAAAAGTCTTTAAACATCAGAGTCTGTTAACAGGTCCTGATCAACACTACTGCATTAAAAAGTGATGTTTAGGTCCTTAATGGCTCCCCTAAAGTCTGAAAAACTGCGTCATTTGGGGCTGAAGACCGCAAGTTAAAAAATGAGAGAAATCTGGGGGTGTAAAGTTTGAAACAAGTGAATTTACAACCCTCTGGATTCATTCCTCCATCTCTATTGGAGGCTACATTAGCTGCCACCAGCATAACACACCTAAATCTGTGCCCAACTGCTTTATGTTTGAGTTGCATTGTGGGTAATGTAGGCACGGTGGTTTGAAAAGAAGAGTTCCATGACTAAAAAAAGTCGATATTTCTGATTGTGCTGCATCAAATTCTGCCTTTTTTTTAACTATTTATCATGAGTTCAACAATGACTTAGTGCAACGGTACATCAGAGTCTTCCTCTTCTGACCTTTCTTTCTTAATGTAAACAAAAATTCAAGCTGATGCTGAATCTAAATGATGACGTATGATCAAAAACTGACGACAGTAAAGAGTTCTGCACATTGTCAATCACATGCGCCTAAGTTATCAGTGTTCTGGTCCTCAGATCTTTTAAACAGGCTCAATGTGTAGATTTAGTGACATCTAGTGGTAAGTTTGCAGATTGCAACTGACTGAATGCCCCTTCGCTCACCCGTCCCCTTCCAAGGGTGTAGGTAAGTCTTTTTTATTCCATCTGATTTACCTGATTAAAGGTAAATACTGGAGGTCTGAGGACTGAAACATCTTTCATAAAGAGGACACAAATGATTGACTGAGCATGAAGTGTTTGTCTCAAGTACAATTCAAAAGCTAAAACTGACTAATAGGTTTTTAGGTTCATGTGTTTTTTTTTGTCTTTTTTTCTATGCAGCACCACACAGAAAACTACAATAATACAGCATTTGCAACACTTATTACTATGGAATAAGACGTAAAATAGACATTTAAAGTTTCTGCAGAAACTGTCCTGGGAGTGTGAAAGACATCCCGAACAGCAGTGGTTAGTCTTTCTTCTTTTTCTGAGTGACGAGGTGAACCAGTCCAGGCACAAGCAACATGACAATCTGAGGCACTATAATGAATTTAACAAAGACCAGGCCATAGAAGAGACCCTGTGGTTGGACCGGGAGCGGCAGGCGGTTGATGTGATACAGTCCCATGGAGGAAAGGGCCAGAGACAAAGCCCGGGGGGCCCAAGGCAGGGACCATCCGCCACGCTTCCAGTACTGGGCCAACCCCAAACCAAGAAGGGCCCCACAGTCTCGGGTCAGAGAGGAGAACGGGGCTGTATCCAGACGAATCCACTCAGCACGGCTGCACCATTTCTTGGCCAAAGCAATAGACCTGTGAAATAGATAGAATGCGTCCAGTGTCTGCAAGAAAATAAGGAACAAACACATGAATATAATAAAAAAGACTCACCAGGAGAGGTCGATTCCCAGCCACTGCAGTCCAGAATGCAGCAGCAGAGTGCCGAACAGCAGGCCAAGACTGAGGCTAAAGAAGAACAGCAGGGGGCGACCTTCTGGTACACTGCGGCCCAGGACAATCCCCAGAATTACACCTGATAAGAACAGTTCAGTGAAGAAAAAATATACAGTAAGTTCCTCTTAAACCAACATGGTAACGAAAGGTTAAAAACAGAAGAGACAGCATTTGGTCTCCTCTGTCAAAGATGTTTCTGTATCATTTAATATGTAAAATTATACAAAGCCCACATATTTTCCATGCTACAGCTTGTGTATTAAAAAGTATTCAGACCTGTAATGGAGCCAGCGATGACTTGGTGAGGGAAGTGGGCGAGGATGAAGATCCTGGAGATTCCAACTGCCACCAGCATCACAACATACAGGAGGTAGGGAGTAGCAGATAACACCAAGCTGTGGGCACAGAGAAAGAGATATTCCTTGAAAATCGCTCAGATATCCTGCAGTTTCTTTAAATGCGATTTTTTTGTAGCCATAACAGCATGTTTTAAATTACCTGTGAGTACGTGAGTGTAGAAACGAAGCCAGTGAGGACACCACGACCCACCAGACTGCTGCCGTCACCATCGCATGTCCTGATGGGCTGCCTGAGGGAACAACGTCAGCTTTAGAAATCTGACTGTGCAATGAATGAAATGGACCATCTATGTCCGATGAATAATGTTTTTTTTTCTTTGAGGATTTCTCACCTGGGCCGGTTTCACAGGTGGAGGAAAACTGGAGAACATTTGGTTGCTTCTTATCAAACAGACCTGATTCACCAATCCACCAGAATGGCCTTTCTCCAAAGAGCATCCTGGGAAAAATTTTAACCACAACACATACAATAATTTACAATTATGTATCATAAAGGTGCCACTTTACTGTACTAGCCCGTCCAACATTATGAGTTCAAGAGGTTTTTTTGTACTCTGAATACTAAACCTCATTTGGATTGTTTGTTTAAATTTTATAGACGAGGGTGTGAAAAATAAAATGTCACTAAAATGTAACTTTTTAACTTTTTAAAGTAAGCATATGAAGTAAAAGTGAAATACTAAAAACCAGAAAAGCTGTAGAAATATAAGTTGTGTAACCATGAGGTTTGAAACTGTAGAGAAACCGTTAAAAAAAAGCGCTCATTGAGATGACTAAGATGGGTAGAACATTGGCAAAAAAAATATTTAAAATTAAATGAATATTCTCTTCCATAAACGCTGAATAAATATTCATCTAACCCAGTAGTTGCAGCTAAGATTTCACTATTTCATGGTGTTTGGGTAGTTCATTTCAACTCTACTGCTAATTGTAAAAAAATCACTATCTCAATTATCTTTTTGCAAAATTTCATGAATTTAAGTACAAGACTTTTTCTTCTTCTTCTTTTTACAAAAGTTGATGATAAAAAAAATAATAATACTTTAGGTGTGTGTGCAGATAGGTCCCCTGTTCTAATACCGCCTGACACGATCATTATTTGGGTCTTTAGATCGGCCTATATGTTGTACATGGTGACATGACAGATTTAAACTTACTGTAGTGATAAATAATCACCTTTATCAACTTTTCTTTCCGACCATTTTTTGTATACATGTTTTTATATAACGATGGGGACATTAAATACCTGCTAATAGTTACCATAAAACGATAATGTGTATTAGAAGTTCCGCTGTTCACTGTTCCCCGTCGGACAGTTCACGCGGTAGGACTACGTTTCACTGTCAATGGACGCCGGAAGCAGCAACGTCAACAGAACAAATTACGAAATTGTCCCCAACTTTATTTTGTTTATCAAAAATAAAACAAGTAAATAATACCGCTGTCGTTTTTTTACATGAAATTAACTGATGTGGTTGTCAAAAGGACATTTAGCATCATGCTAACATTTTGTAATAAAAAAAAAATGTGCGGACAGTAAATGCCACAAATTAAAACTGCTTGAAATAAGTTGCCTCTTATTTCTTTGATAGCCTTACCATTTAAACACCAAGTTTAACCACTCCGATATAGCCGAAACCCAAAGCACCGCAACTCCAGCTCGTTTGCTGATGAAATAAGTGAAGGGAAAGACGAGCAGGAAGGCAGCTTTGGGATCTCCCATATGAGTGATTACTAGCCATGTTTTTTCTTGATTTATCGTCCTCTGCTGGAGACTTTCAGCCATCCAGATGCCTTGAGTGTGAATAGCATCCATTCCCACGCTCTTTCTTAATATGTAAACAGCGATGGAGATAATGGAAATGCAATCCTGACTCTTTTGTATTTCAGGAAGTGCTGAAGCAGAGTTCGCAGTACCGTCATGTGTCCAGTAGGGGGAGCGCGCTGACTAAAAGACGGTTGAAAGGCAGACAAAGACACAATTTTATCCTTTAAAAAAATAAAGTGTATTTACATTTAATTAAATATGTATGTGTAATGTTGGTGATTCGATGTCATAAAGTAGCATTTCACTGATTAAATTGTATATATGAGTCGTAATATTATAATAAATGACCACGACGCGACGTACTTCGACACGCCCAGGTTTCGTCTCAATACGACATCGCGTCGTTTTACGTAAGGCAGGCGCTCCGGTTTCCTGGCGGAGAAGATGGCGGCTCCTGGACCGGGGGAGTATTTCAGCGTCGGGAGCCATGTCTCTTGCCTCACCTGCTTGGGCCAACGTCTGCAAGGAGAAGTGGTCGCGTTTGACTACCAGTCTAAGATGTTGACTCTGAGTATCCTTTGTTTGTTTCGAGCCGCGGTCGGCTTGCTGGCCTGCCTGGCTGCAAGGGCCTGTAGGGTAACCGAAAATATGTCAAATAGTGATCCGCGCAGGCGTAATTGGTGGTAGCTGAGTTGCATATCTTTGTCCGTTTTAAATACTTTCATTTGAAAGATAGCTGCCCATCCGGCTGTTATCCGTTGAAGAGCCTTTTGGTGTTGCCGGGTCATTTCGTGGCTTCACGGTATCTGCGAGGGAGTGCATGTGTTTTGAATCCACTCATTGTATTGCCAGACCTCATCAGGGATCACTATATGGCAACGGATTCTAGTAAGGCATCATGGCTGTGTGCTTCCAACAGGCACAAACCGTTGCTAGTTAGCGAGCTAACTGACATTTGGCCCGTCTCTCGCCGACTTGTTTACACGGATTCACCTCACGTAGTTTGTGATGCCATTGACTTGGAGACGCTAACCGTTACCCTCCACGCTACAACCATGTAGCTGTTAGCTTGGTTAGCATGCTAAGTGTCGGTCAATCCCACACTGCCGCTACTAGCTCAATTGATGGTATTAGCATTCCGAGGCTTATCGGTTTGGCTTTTAAAATGTCTCGCCTACTTCGAGGAGTATTTTCTTTTCTTTTGTGATTATTTTATTTGAGTTATTTCAAAGTTTGGATTAATTTCACATGATTGAGGAGCTAAAGGCATCATGAGATCACTATGACCATCGTTAGCTTGCTGATGGACATGCCTACACCCATTCATGGGTGGGTGGGTGTGTGTATATATATATATTTTTATATATGAGATTTATAATTATTTGGCTTGCACACTTGGTCACCTCATGACTTACACTGACTCAAGTCTTATTGACGTCAATGCATCAAGCTGTAGGAGGAGAAACCTGATGAATGAAGTTAACACAGCCCAGAGGTTTGACACTTGGCTTCTCAGGCCTTTACGTTGGTTTGAACGGGTTCACACTGATGAACTGAACATCACAGTCAAGTTATTTATTTAGGAAATCCATCTGATTCAGGCAGTGCTTTAGAGAAGCCTGAACACTTATTTGACGCTTTCTTTTACAGGCCTTGTGTGTAATCTACTGATTTAACTTACAGCTCAGAATGAAACTGATCTGATCGCTTTGCACTTTGAATTACTCATGGCCTGAAGTCTGAGCAGTAACTTTTTCCACTTTGTTCAAACTTTTTAAGTCGTGCTGTTAAAGTCACTACAGGTCAAATCCTGTCAAACATTTGTTATTTTTATCTAACTAGATTAATGGACTGAAAGTTTTTAGATCACTGAGAGAACAGAATCCTTCAATATGTTGCAAATTGATCAAAAACGTGACGTCCTCCATCTGAATCACAAAAACAAGTTTGGCAAGCCGTGCCTGTATTACTTACAAGACAGGAGAGGCTTGAGGAAAACCCCACCTTTAGGCTAAGACAAATTTATAACATTTCTCTTTTACTATGTGTTAATTCTTTGCGTATTATCTTTTTGCTGTAATTAAAAACGTTCTCCCTTGTAAAAATGGAGAAGGAATTAATGACTATAGATGATAATGCTGTAAGATCAAGAACCCAGGGTTCAGTTTATTTTATCAATCGGGTGCTTCATTAAATAAGCTGCCATTTGGTAATTGACTCAAAATACAGCTAGCTTAGTGGACTATCACAAAATCACAGAAAGAGAACTCTGAAAGCTGAACATAATCTGAACACATTTTTCTCAGTTCTTCATTAATTCTTCCCTGAACACTGTAGGTGGCAGCACTGCCTTTGGCAGTCACATGCTGTAACTGGCACTTCCTTTCACTGTCAGTGTTAGTCAGCTGGTGCCCTCTGTGTCATGAGCTCCTCTGTTCATTCTGTGCCGTGATGCTTTGCCATGAAGGTGTGTGTGAGCCTTGACTTGAGTTTTTTCGAAGAATGTGCTTCCTCCAGCGGTAAGCCAAACCTCAACGACGTCATCCTGATCAACTTAGCCTATGTTTCTGATGTGGACATAATAAATGACCGCACTGAGACTCCACCCCCACTAGCATCACTGAATGTTAGCAAGGTTAGTAAATCAACTTTGTTTTTTATCTTTACATTTGTCTGTTCACGACGACAGTGAGAGTGTTTCGAATGATGCACTTCAGTCTTAGATTAATAAAAAGTTCTTATATACTTAATGTACTGTTGGTGAATGTGAGGTTGAACTTGAGAAAACTTTAAAGGTCTGTCAGACAGGACACCAAAGTAAGAGGCTGTGATTTATCACCTCAACATGTGATGCTCAGCCCCTTAATGTTAATCCTTCAGTGGATTTTCATTGATTTGGTTTAAGTAGTTTTTTATTTGCAGCAGATGATGACTTGATTACAAATTTGTCATAAAATATGAGACAATCTCTCACTATCTTTTGAATTGTCGAGGTTCAATGACCGCTCTTTAACACAATATATGAGTCAGATGAATCCTGCAATGTAAGTTTATAAGACTCAGAAAGCATATGTGATTAACTGTGTGTCCTTTAAATTAAAGCAAAGTAAGGCCGCATTTTAAGGAACCTGTGAAACTGTACCAGCTCTGTCAGCCTGTGATGACCTATTCACTCGAGAAATACTGACTACTGAGAATCCAGCCCCTGAACTGGGATGCAAAAATGAGAAAAACTGTTTATATATGGATCTTTTAAATTGATAAAACAAGTCATGTGGTGTTTGTGTAATTTATTCTGTAGTTCACCAGTTAAAGCTGTCAAGGCAAATGACGTGTGATGCTAAGATTACTTATTGCTGTGTTTGTTTCTTCATAGCTTGCCAATCGAGCACGGACAGAAAAGGAGGACAAGCTGTCCCAAGCCTATGCAATCAGTGCTGGGGTTTCTGTGGAGGGCCAACAGCTATTCCAGACTATTCACAAAACGTAAGAACTTCACTCTGTCGTTTGGTCAGCAGGGTGGAGGAGGTGGTTTCTAACTCTGCTCAGTTTTCCACATTGGAGATTGAAAGCATTGGCGCATAGGTGTGCATCAAGTTGCAGTCAGAAAGAGCAGCCATGCATTACATAGTTAAAACTCTGACTGTTTCAAAATCACTCATTGTAATCTTGCAATTATTATGACGCAACATGTAATTAGAGTTAAAAGCGAGACTTGTGACACAGGCGAGACCCAGCCTCGTTAAAAAACTGAAAACAGCACGAACGTGAGCGTGACTCAGATCCTGAGTCAGGTTTTTGTTAATGAGAACCGTAAAAGCAGGTCGAAACCTCTGTGTCGCTAACTCTGCAGTGTTGCCTCAAAACTAAAAGTCAAAAGAAAACTTGTGTTCAAAAGCAAAACCAGCAACTTAAGAGTAGCATGCTGCCGATTTAAAAAGTGAGAGTAGCCAAGGAAATGTATTGTGAGAGGAAATAAAAAGTTTTGTCTTCTTCTCCTCCACATCTGATGGTGTCAAACTTTGCTCATCAAGAGGCAGATTTGCCACTTCTGTTATTTTTTCTTCCTGATTTAACTAGCTCATAACTCCTCTCTTAATTCTACAAGAGAAAAAAAGTGTATGAATAAGAACTTTATTCGTTAAAATTAATGTTTTGGGTTGAATGATATGAGAGTGAGTCAGCAGCAGCACGTCTGTGTAAACAAGGGCATTGACCCATCCTGTTTGTAGCTCTGTGAATCCAACTAGAAAGTTATATTTAACACACATTTCACAATCAGCAGGCTGACTAGAACAGTTCAAATAGAGGTATAAACAAAGAAATGTAGAGAGATCTAATAATAATATCTCCCTTTCTCTCTCAAAACAACTTTCAGTAAAAAAATGCAGCCAATATTTTAATTTTCTGGTCTGAATATGAAACTTGAATCTAGTTTCACCCGCATTACAAATATCGTGATCACCTGTGCAACATATTTGACACAAAAAATTGACTTTCTATTATCAAGTTATTTGGCTAAGTATGATCTATATATATATATATATATCTTGTGTCCCATTCTTCAGTGCTGTTGCAATGTTTGCTTCACAAACAAAACACTTCCAGCCACATAGAGGATTCTTGTCTTTTCTTCACAGCATCAAAGACTGTAAATGGCAGGAGAAGAACATTATTGTGATGGACGACGTCGTAATCTCGCCGCCTTACCAGGTTGAGAACTGCAAAGGCAAAGAGGGAAGCGCTTTAAGTCATGTACGCAAAATAGTAAGTGTGCTTTAATTTTTCTACAATATTCCACCAACTATGCATGACTTCAGAGCAGCAAATAACCAGTATTTAAAGTATGGATTATAGTCTGAGTGCCCATCACTGTTTATCCGTTTATTCACTTATATTCCCTGATTATACGTTTCTCTTTTGATTCACCTGTTCGAACATGTTGGAGCGTAGTTTTCACTTCAGTTCAGCACAAAATACAAAGCAGCCTTCAATCAATGGCTCTGTGAGGCAACAGCACGGATAGTGAACCATACACACCGACCTTAGTTTACCTGCTTAAGTACACAGCTGTTTGCGATTTATGCCTTTTTGTAATTGTTTTAAGACTAGAAAGGATAACAGAGGCGTTTTCCCCCATATTCTATGTTCCTTTTGTAAAAATATGTTTTTAAATTGGCTCCTTGGCTGCTGATTGGATTCAAAGTTTAGTGGGCAGCCACGTTGTTTATCAGGCAGCTCAAGTGCTTCTTGTTAAGTTCTGTTTGAAGTCCTTTTCTCACTGATAACCTTAAAGTTTGCTCTCATTCACCAGCTGAGTCTCTCGTGTAAATTCAGGTGTTTGAACCATTTGGATTTGCCAGCTACTTAGTCCTAAATCTGTCCTAAATCACGCACAGTAGAGCAGGTCAGTGTGTGGCTAAGTCTCACAAAGCGAGTAGGCTTCTCATGCTGCCGCTGGATTCAGACCCAAAACGGAGTGTAGCTGCTTCATAACCTTTTTCTGCTCATTAGCATCATCCGCCATCATCAGTGAACAAAAAATATTCATCATACAAATATTCAATATCAGCTGTGTTTGTTTTTTGTTTCATGGTGTTCAGATCGCTCATAACCGTTGTTTCTTCCGTGCAGGTTGAGAAACATTTTAGAGACGTGGAAAGTCAGAAGTCCATGCAACGTTCACAAGCACAGCAAACACAGAAGGACTCCACTTTATCTTCTTGAGTTGGCAGTGTGGGTCGGCCGGGGAAGGCGACGCGGGTGGTTTTGTTCCCACTGCCAGACTAAGTCGGCATTCCTTGTCCTCAGTCTGAGACAACAAGGAAGGAGCGCTGAGGGCCCTGGATCCAGAAGATCAAAATACCATTAAACGAAAAAGACAAAAAAGAGGAAAGATTAAATCTTAAATTAGACTTTATAAAGAATAATTTAAACATGAACCATAAAAGCAACCATAGTTTCCTTAACTAACTTGTCTCATTCTGCCCCCATCCCTCCCCTCTGTCCCTGAAACCTTTTCTTTTTTCCGCCCTCCTTCCTTTGCCTTCAGTTCCATTTCAAAAAGAGAAAACTAGAGCAGTCAGAAAGGCTTGTTAGCTTTATTTTCTGTCATTGTTTCCTTTTTTTGCTGTATCCATGTTCTACTGTCTGTATTTTCTGTATTTTAAACAAAATGTGACTTGAAATGCCACAATTTAAAAGGACATTTTCTAAAATAAAAGTAACAAAAATTCTGACTGTAATACTGTAATTTCAACAACTTTTTGAAGGTTCTACGATTGATTGAGATCACACGCTTGTGCGATCAATTTGTTGGCTTTAACCCTGAGATAACAGGACTCACTGAAAGTGTGTGTCGACTGCCGGACATGTTTAAGGGTAAAATACTGAGCTTGCATATTTAAGGTTTGCTTGACCATAACATTTGTCCTTGACTGTCCTAAGGGTGACGGAACAGGGTGCCATTTTTTTCAGCAGATCAGATTTTTATGGGCAATGCTCAGGTTTCTCTGCAGGAATTGTTTGGGAGCCTGATTGTGACGCATCATGTCACCAAAAAGAACTGAAGCATCACCGTTTTAAATTAATAATCTGATAATCTGAGCTTCTGGTTTCTCCAAGCTGCCTCTTGACTTTTGCTGCTGTTCTCTGTGTGATAATGAGCACTTGACAAAAAGTCAGTGGTTTTTAAGTTTTAAAGTTTTAAAACATATCTGTGAATGTTCTCATTCATCCAGGTCATAGTTATTCTGGTCAAATAAATCGAAGGCAACTGGACTCAGTAATAT
>JAPZDZ010000014.1:4862505-4879919 GCA_029783805.1 Acanthurus tennentii | reverse complement strand
TTTTTTATTGCATCTTTATTATTACTTTCAAGTTGTTTCAGTCATGCCGTATTAGTATGTAGGTTGGTAGGTATGTGCCCTTTTTTAATTTCTGTTATGGCCTTTTGGATTTTTTGTGTAAATCAATAATAAGCACTGATCATTTCACTTATTGCTAGAATGATGATTTACTGGGCAGTTTGTTCAACACTAACTAGCATCTTAGCTACTTAAACAATCTACTTCTATTGTTTTTTCTTTTTTAGCATTTTCCTTTTATTGTATCGCCATCCTTTCTTCTGAATAGTTTTGGCTTTGCCTTGTTTGATTGGTACATTGATTGGACATTGAATACCCCTTTTGGATTATTTTTTGATTTATATATTATTAACTATCCTAGTAACTGCATTTTTTGGCAAATAACAGGACAATTATGGACTAAAATAATTCCAGGTCAAGTTAATGCAAAGCCATGATCAGAGGAAGAAGTCATGATTATATAGTCTGAATTTTCTTTTTAAAAATCAGTGGAGGTCTTAGAGGTTCCCATGATCCCAACATACAGTAAAATAATAAACATAAGCTATGATTTAGTCCAATAAGAGACCATCACTCTAACATGCATTCATGCTTTTGTACTTGAGATAAATGTCTGCTAAAAGTCTATAATTAACATGTTCACTGGTTCCAACTGGGGAAAACAGGAGAGGTTGTTTGGGTTGAATGTAAAAGAAGACAACAGCAGAAAGTAAGGAAAGGTCAAATTGGGCTATACTGTAGTTGTCGAAGCTGCAACGTGTCCACACGCTTTGAGGATCTGCCAAGATTTTCTGTTCCCTCCCTCCCTGTCTCCGACATCATGGGATGGCCATGCCTCTTTGGGAAAGTGAAATTTAACACAGGCTGGTGTACATGCTTTTAAACTGTTCATTTTGTGTCTGGATTGCTGTTTACTATTATTGAAAACAAAGATGAGAACATTATTATTTGCACTCTGTATTTTATTAATATGAGGGAGTCAGAGGACAGGTTCTGGTGCTTAGAGGGAACATTAGTGAATTTGTTGGAAAAGATGTTAGGATTTTATAATGACTTTTTATTAACTCAAAAGATGTAAAAACAAAATGTTATATTAAATCATTATTGCATGTGTTTTGTGGGCTACGTACAGATTGCTGATGTGAAACTGCAGCTGCATGCAGGTGCTAAATACTCCAAAGGTGTAGAGGCCCAGAATTTAGAAAAACGACCTAACTTGGTTAAATAAACTGCGTTTCAAATCCCAGATAGTCTGTAAGCAAAAGAAGCTCTTAATTACTCGTACGGAGCATGATGTTTAATCTACAAGCACCAAATGAGCCTCAAATAATCTCCATCTGGTTATCCATCCATGCGTAAATTGCGCACACATCACCGTAACTGATGCCCCTATCTTTTTAAAAGGAACCACTGGACCCAATTTATCATGAAGGCACTTAAGCAAAAAAACATGCACAACTGAAATCTAATCCATCCTCAGCCTTTCTGCATATGAACTGTGGCCTAAGTTGGCTAAACTGCAAATGATCTGCTCTGCTACTAAAATCATGAAGTGTCCAGGCGCTTAAAAATCAGCGTCTCAGGTTGGATGCCGAAAACACAAAACAGCCCAACAGATGCCTCAATTAAAAAAAGTCCACGAAGAAGCAGATGAAACACGTCTGATCGGTGAAGAGTCGTCGTGTAAATGATGATCCACATCATCCACGTTTGGGCTGAAACGTGAACTTGTTTGACATGTTTTAAGACGGCCCCTGTCTCTGGCGAAGGAGGGACTCCGACTCGAACATGTACAAGTTATCTGGTGCGCACGGGACCTCCCCAAAAGTTTTGGCATATAAAAGCCAAGCTAACTCATTTGTTTAGGCAGTAGGGAGTTTCTGCTAGGGTCTGGATTGGAGTTATACACAGACCGGACCCTACCGTGTATGAGCGGTGCCTGAGGAGAAAAAGAGGATTCCCCCCTTTGCCGCAAAGAATCTACATGTCTAACATCTAGACATGTTCAGCTTTGTGGATATTCGGTTAGCGCTGTTGCTCAGCGCAGCAGTGCTCTTGGTCAGAGGTCAAGGCGAGGATGATAGTAAGTATCCCTTTCAAACATTGATTTGAGTTGTTTTGGGACTGTGGCACCCTCAGGATGTGGACAGCCCGCAAGGATGCTGAGCAGTTTGCTGGAACTGATCGTCCTCTGCGGGATAACTGACTCCAGTGGGCAAAGATTGTGAGAGTTGTGAAACTATGAGGCGTTTTTTGATGAGATTTTGGAGATCTGGATGCGGGATAGGAGTTTATAGATTTTTTTTTCTTTATTGTTTGTTGCTCTTAAGTGACATGCAGATACATGCTCACTGTGCGTCTTGACGCTGGAGCGCAAACCTGAGCGGAGCAGCTGCGAAATCTCTGATGCGCAATGACAGGACATTGAGTTCAAAGGGAGTTGAATCAAAGCACAAGAACGCAAACAATCAGAACTTCAAATCCATTTCATTAAATCTTCATTACACTGAGTTTGGATGTTAGTTTTGAGTAGTTTTAGAAAAATTGCATGTAGCCTTTGCTCAGACTGTAGAGTGGAGCACTAAGAATTTGGGGGTTTTATCATTGACGCATCAAAATAAGCAGACTCACTTTGTCTTGGGGGCAAACATCTTAGAAAAGGCAAACATCCAGCCGTTATGAGGTGAAACTTTTGTACCAAAACTTCATAAGAAAGTCAGATTGGATATAAAAAGCATTTTTTTCTAGTTTGCTTAAAAAATAAAACTTGCTTATCTGAAAAAGAGGACAATGGAAAATCGTTGAAGTCTGAGGTAGACGGTAAAGTGGTCTAGACATCAATTAATCACACAGAGGGTGCGGAAGATCTCGCTTTATAGGTTAACAGCGCCGCCTGGTGGCATGACCTGGAATTGTAAATGCATCCTCCAAACCTCGGTCCTCCCTCCTCCCAAGGCCCAACCACACATCCTGCAGCCTGAAATGTAATTAGGCCCCGTGTGATTTTCCACTTGTAAGTTTTGAGCGGAAAATCCTTATAAAAAGAGAATTCTTTCTGCGTGTTAACAGAAAATGTTGAATTGTGACTTTTTCCACATTTTCTCTGTTGCTCACCAAGGTCTGTTTTTAACAGTTGCCAGGCCCAAACTACATTTCCGCCTATAGATACAGACCGATGATATACAACATTAAAACCTTTATTGCTGCTCACAAATCAGTCACCAAACACTAGATTTTCTCAAAGTTTAACTCATTTAAATCTGTTTTTGTGACTTTTTGAGATTTCCATGAAACCCTGATTCAGCAAAAAAGACACAGTTTAAAAATGTGATTTAAAATAGCTTGAAATTAGTGGCTGTGAGTCAAAAAGAGACCTTCTAAAAAAAGGTTGTGGTAAGAGGCCAGAGCTGACTGGTTCACCGTCTTAAATTTAAAAGAGCAATATAGGTCTGCTTGCCCAATGGGAACATCTGGTTCCCATATGAAGCACACCCTGGCAGATGTTGCCAAGGCTCAACTTTCTGACCAGCAAATTTTACAAAATTCAGTTTACAGATTCTTACTAAGAAGATTTTCACTGTTTTTGCATGTCTGAACCTCTTTAATGTCACCAAACTCACCGCTGTCTTCTCCTCCCAGGCACATTCGGCAGCTGCACATTAGATGGACAGTTGTACAACGATAAGGATGTATGGAAACCAGAGCCTTGCCAGATCTGCGTCTGCGACAGTGGAACCGTCATGTGCGACGAGGTGATCTGCGAGGACACCTCCGACTGTGCCGACCCCATCATCCCAGACGGAGAGTGCTGCCCTATCTGCCCAGATGCTGAGGGTATTCCACCTTCATCCTTCTCACCAATTCTGTGGTCAATTTAGCTTTGTGGCGCCACCTAGTGCCTTTCACCTCATCTCTGACCATCCATGGCTCACTGGCCACAAATGGACTGGAGGCCCTAAGCCTGCCTGCTTTCCAGAGGATTTAAATTCAGAAAAAGAATCGCTTTGGAATTTACCTTTTGTCCATTTTACTTTCAATATACATTCTTTTAACAACGGATTACAGCTGCTTTTTGACGAAGTCTGGCAGTGAATATGTAATTTCCCAACATGCCTGCCTTGTTGCAGTGTCACTGCACGATGCAACAGGGCCAGCAGGGCCGACACACATCAAGGCTCCCAAGGCAAAACAACATTTAACTACAGATAATACTCAGAACAAACTAATATGCTCTCAAATAAGTAATTTGATGAGTTTCACATGTGTTTCATTCTTTAATCCGCCCTGACTCCCAGACAGGACCTGCTTTAGATAGTTATGACCTGTAGCTTGATGCTAGGTTTAAAGAGTTGTTTTATAAATGTCTATAGATATTAATGTTTCTTCTAAATGCTAAAGAGGTGTTGACGTTCTCTTTTCTTTAGATGGTTCTGTTGGACCCCAGGATCCCCTGCAGGTATTTTGGCTTTTTACTGTGTTTGATGTTAAAATGTATGTGGTTTGGCTCAGAGCTTAAAAACTTCACATTGTTGTCTCTTTGGAGACGCTGGCATGGCACAGTTTAGTTGTAATTATGCCTGCTTATATTCTGGATTATGCACTTGTTTTAGTAGTCAGTGTAGCCTAACTCCCTTTTTCCATCTATCCGTAGCCAACAAAGGGAGATGACGGCCCCAAGGGAGACAGGGTACGTTCCCGTTCACATGCACACACCTGAAAACATGCAAATGACAGCTGGGCTTTTTAAAAGTTTAGTTGCATATATGTACTACAAAGACAAAAGAATGAGTAATGTTTCAGCAACCCAACAACAACACGACAGTGTTTCCATGTTGTCGTTGTTATTCCGTAATTTTTGTAACCAACTATGTTGACCAATTCAGGTTCAGGAGCTTTCCATTGTAAATCAAGCATATTTGCTGCATTAAATGTGGTTGATTGTGTTTATTTTCAAGAGATTTTTAATATTTTTTGAATTTTTCATACATTTTACAAATCACTGACCAAATATGTAAAAATATATACAGTGAGGTTACATATTTGCTGACTGAGCCCTATCTAAATGCTCATTAAGCTGCCTTAATTATTGGAGGTGACCTTTGATAATTAGGTCACAAGGTCAGCAGGTCAACAAAAGTTCAAAGGTTACATGATGCAAATTGGTTTAGAAAATAATGATACGATGCATTTATGATTCAAAATCAGCATTAGAGTGCTTGTATTTTTAAGACACAGTGATCAGAAAAATCAACATCCCTATAAAGAAATGGACTGAATCATGTGATTAACTTTACAGAATGGACGGTAAAATAGTTCCGTGTTTGATATAAAGACTTATTATTTAAATCAAAATGTATTTATATTTTTTTCATTGAAACATTGACTCTTGGTTGGCTGGGCTGTGACCTATAATTCCTCCTGCAAAGTCAAAATTGAAAAAGATAAACATGAAATAATTAGTAGAGAATATTGCTAACAGATGGTGTCTTCCTGATTTTTCTTTAGGGCCCTGCTGGTCCTCCTGGCAACGATGGACTTGATGGACAGCCTGGCCTTCCCGGCCCACCCGGCCCCCCTGGACCCCCTGGCCTTGGCGGAGTAAGTATATCCAAGATGACTCTAAGTGGATGATTTGCTTACGTTTCAAAATAGGATCCATCTTTAAAACCTGAGGTAGCTTGGATTAAAACTTCTATTTCTCTCAAAGCCTTTTTATCACTATTATCATTAACTTCTGCATTAGACAGATTCTTTGTTTTGCACACATTTAATGAGAAAGATTTGTGGGTGAGGTTTCTTGTTTGAGAAAGGCATCCAGGAAATCCTCCATGTTTATTTCAGCAGCTCCTTGGTCCTCAGAGTTAGCTCTTATTCATGATATCCAGTGTTGATCTGACCAGTTTATTAAGCCAGTGACCTTAACTGACACATGAAACTTCTATTTTTGCCATTTTAACATGGCAAAGTTGTACTTAACATTTATGCTACAGAGAACATGTGTTTTCTTTTCTTCTTCCTCTGTTAATATAGAAATTCTCACACTGTAGCGTGTGACTTAGAGCGACTGTGGATAAATTCTGTAAACCATCAAGCAACAGTATAAAGTAACCATGAGAAATAAGAAGGACTTTTCAGGGGTTTTTTGTTTATGCTTTTGTGCACATTAACTCAAGAACGACACTCTTTAGTGCTGTTTATCCAAAGATTAGTGACTGACTCTTGACCTTCTCCTCTTGCAGAACTACTCTCCTCAAATGAGCTATTCTGACCCTTCCAAAGCCAGCGGCCCAGCCGTTCCTGGCCCAATGGTATGAAGGCTTTGCTCTTTTTGTCAACTTTGTTGCCAAAAATAAAAACAACATCATAGTTTAGACTATTAGACGAATAAGTTTATTCACTGACCTTCTTTTTATCTTCATCAACAGGGTCCTATGGGTCCTCGTGGTCCTCCTGGACCCTCTGGCTCCTCTGTAAGTAGTCGTTTTTCAGTTACATTAAAGTTCAGTTTGTCACTTTGACGATACACTGAGGCTAGCTAGTCATCAGCAGTCCATTTTTTGATGCATCACATATATGACACTGTGTCTCAGTTAGACAATGTGTTAATCTGATATTCTTGTTGTCCACCAGGGTCCTCAGGGATTCACTGGCCCTCCTGGAGAGCCTGGTGAGCCCGGAGCCTCCGTAAGTATACTGAATAAATTCTACTAAATAAATGTTTCTCTTGGTCCGTCTGAGGAGAAGATGTTTAAGAGAGAAAATCAGCTTTATCCTCTCTAATGAAGCATAAACGTTTCAGTTTTATTTATCTGTACTGAGTCTAAATGAGGAAACCCAGAAACCTGCGGGATTACACTTTATTTATCAGATACTACTTGTTCTTTAGTGCAGTTACTGATAGTCCCTGTAAACTCACTACTTCCTGTACTCTATTTTCCACTTCCTGTTGCAATCACTGACCCGCTGACATACATTTTCCCACTCCACTTTTTTGTCAGTGATAAGACCCCTCACCCTTCATCTTTTCTAATTAGCAATGTAATTCATAATCATAGATATTTAACTTTAAATAGTCAGCTTTCAAATGGGGCTAATCCAGACATTTACGGTGTTTTTTTAGGGTCCCATGGGTTCTCGTGGTCCTTCTGGCCCCCCTGGAAAGAACGGAGATGATGTAAGTGGTTCATTGATTATTGTCTATGGCTCTTTAGGCAACACTTCTTCAAATCATAATGTATAACTAAGATAACCTTAATCCTAAACACAAAACAAATATGAACAACTACATGTCC
Organism: Acanthurus tennentii; assembly: GCA_029783805.1. Lineage (NCBI taxonomy): Eukaryota > Metazoa > Chordata > Actinopteri > Acanthuriformes > Acanthuridae > Acanthurus > Acanthurus tennentii. The sequence goes on along the minus strand of JAPZDZ010000014.1, from coordinate 4,872,609 downwards.
CTCTCTTGTCTCTGTTAACATCCTTAATTCTTTTTGTTTTGAAGTATTATATTCTATTTATTGCCTGAAGGACACATGATGTAGTTTCTTAGGGTGACACTTTCTCACACTGATCAGCAATTACTGACCTCTTTGTTTGTCTTTAAAAGGGTGAGCCCGGCAAAGCTGGTCGCCCCGGTGAGCGTGGTGCTGCTGGACCTCAGGTGAGTGTTGTCCACTGAGAGCAAGTGTGATAATATCAAAGTTTATTGTGGGTTATGCATTTTTTGTCTGAACTTGTCTGTTGACGCATCTCTTGTTTTCTTCCTGCAGGGAGCACGTGGATTCCCCGGAACTCCCGGACTCCCCGGCATCAAGGGACACAGAGTGAGTTTAAAGGACCACTGAGTACAACAAGTCACCATTTTCATCTGCTGTGATGTTGTATTAAATGGTGACAAACCTGGTTGATTTTGTGCACAGGGATTCAGCGGTCTGGATGGAGCTAAGGGAGACGCTGGACCTGCTGGCCCCAAGGTGAGATGGCAGGATGTTCTGCTGTTCACCAAAGCAGGAATCTCATCATGGACTGCACTAAAATTTTAGTTTGAATACTGATGAAACATCTAATACTAATGTCTGTATTTGTCTACAGGGAGAGCCTGGTTCCTCTGGTGAGAACGGTGTCCCCGGTGCTATGGTATGTTTCTCTTTCCAGATAATCAATGTTGCTTGTACTAATTCTGTTTTGCACTGATGGTACAAATCATGTGAAACCCTTTATCTCTCATTTGAGTCATTTCTTTAAAAAGAAAAGTCTGCCAAATGTCCTAGCATTGCTAAGCTCAAGTTTTTCCTTTTTTTGTCTCTTGTAGGGTGCACGTGGTCTTCCCGGTGAGAGAGGCCGTCCCGGAGCTCCCGGCCCTGCTGTAAGTCAACTATTCAATGCATTCAGATACTTGTTCATGTTTACAGCTGCTGATAATGGCTGATTTGAGACCATTCCTGCAAACAAACCTTAATGTTATTCCTCTTCTGCAGGGCGCTCGTGGTAATGATGGAAACACTGGACCTGCTGGACCCCCTGTAAGTATTACTTTTGCCCTATTTTTTAATCTTTGATCTTTAAAAGTTATGTGAGGTTATATCGTCCATGCAAAATCGTGTGGTGACATCGCCACTGGATGATTTTGTTGAATTGTCTGATGCGTTACTCTGTAGTCTGTATTCCACCAAATTTATGGAGCTCTTTCGAATCTTTGCTAAAATCCCTCTTTAATATTTATTTTTCAGGGAGGTACTGGACCTGCTGGTTCCCCTGGATTCCCCGGTGGTGCTGGTGTTAAGGTAAGTTTTCCAATGCATTTTTAATATTCAATAACTTTGGTTGATTTTGCTGGATGTACCTTTCTTAGTTTGTGTGCATCAGAACCACTCCTCTACCATTTTTTGACTTTTATTCAAACATAGCTTAATTATAAAACATTTAAAACTATAAAAACATATTAACTGTTAAAGAACATTAATTGCTGTTATAGTGTCCACCTGACCAGCTGCTTGATTATCTCCCTGGTCTTGTACATCAGTAAGAAAACTGTGGACATTAGCAGTTTGTAATGATTTATCACTGTCACCCCACTTAGGCTGCAGGAGACTTTAGTATAGATCTTAGCAGAAGATTTTAGTATTTCCCAATACTATTACAATTATACTCTACTCTTGGTTTAGAACTAAAGGTAAATGTTTTAGCCTGACGCTGTCATATACTCCAGGTGAATGCTGGAGCCACCAGGTGGCATCAGCAGCCCTGTAATGAAGTCAAAGCTCTCTTGCCATCAGTAAAAGATCCATTATGTAATATTGTGACTCTCACAAGACGTCACATACAGAGCCAAGGAAAAAAGAGCAGAACATTAATAAAACACAAAAACACTGCTTGAAATGTATCTAAAGATACATAGTTTAAGAGTATTTGATAACTATTTTGTCTCTATTTTCACTCTTTTCTAACTTAAACTGGGAAAATGCGCCTCAGTTTGAAAGTTATTAACTTATTCCTACAATGCAACTTACATGCATTTTTAATAAAAACCATCTTGGTGTTCACATGCAAGCATGGGCTGTTTATTATGTATTTGTAATGTAATTTGATTCATGGTTGAAGGTGCAGATTTCTGAGACATTGTTGTTTCCCTTCACAGGGAGAGAGCGGCCCCCAGGGAGGTCGTGGAAGCGAGGGACCCCAGGGAGCCCGTGGTGAGCCTGGTAACCCAGGACCCGCTGGACCTGCTGGACCCGCTGTAAGTAGATACTAAACTTTTCTGTGGACATTCCCATAAACTCTTTAAAGATCTTTTTCTTGTGAAAAATAAAACAGAATTATGAAATTCATCACTTACAACGCTGGTATTTCTTTCATCTTTCAAACAGGGTGCCCCTGGATCTGATGGTTCCCCTGGTAACAAGGGTGCTCCTGTAAGCATCATTCTCATTGATTATGCTAATTTCACTTGAATCCTGCATATTAAGTGCACTGACACTCCTGACCCTCCTGTCTCACAGGGTGCTGCTGGTATTGCTGGTGCCCCTGGTTTCCCTGGTGCTCGTGGTCCTGCTGGAGCTCAGGGAGCTGTTGGTGCTCCTGGTCCCAAGGGAAACAATGTGAGTAAGCAATTGATTGTGTGACTTATTAATTTTGATTCTTCAATATTACAGAGACCCAGGATCACCTGACAACCTAAAAAACATTGTGTGTTTCTGCCAACAGGGTGACCCCGGTCCCTCTGGTTCTAAGGGAGAGCCTGGTGCCAAGGGAGAGCCTGTAAGTTTCAAAACACATAATACACTCTATGCAACTTACATTTTATTTATCTGCATGGGTTTTTTTGGAAATGAATTGTTTTTAAGGTCTTTGCTTTCTTTTTTAAGGGCCCCGCTGGAGTTCAGGGACTTCCTGGCCCCTCTGGTGAGGAGGGAAAGAGAGGAGCTCGCGGAGAGCCCGGTGGTGCTGGACCCCGTGGACCTGCTGGAGAGCGTGTATGTTACCTCCACTTTCCAGCTAACCTCAATCAGATAGAAAAAATGACATCAAGCAGGATTTAAGCAGGAAAGCATGTTAACTCATGGGCCAGCTCCTTGAGATGATGACGTTACAGATCCATTTACCACTGTGTCGATACAACCCATACTAGCTTCAGTCATATTAGAAGAACAACAAACAAATCTTCATGTTGAAACTTTAAATCAATGTTTCTACAACACATTCTGCATAATAGAGTAGCTTAAATTCCCTGGGGGATTCTCCTCTGCATTTTGCACATTTACATCACTTTTACTGACATGCTTGGTGTTTTTTTTTCCCTTCTAGGGTGCCACTGGTGCTCGTGGTTTCCCTGGTGCTGATGGAGCTGCTGGTGGCAAGGTGAGTCAGTGAATCTACCTGACTTGATCTAGTCGAGAGAATTTGTATTCCAGAAGGAATCAAACTTTTTAATTACCTACAGACTTGTGTAGATTTTCTCTAACTCTGCCTCACTTGTATGACAGGGAGCCCCTGGTGAGCGTGGTGCCCCCGGTGCACTGGGACCTCAGGGAGCCACTGGTGAGGCTGGAAGCTCTGGTGCCCCTGGCGCACCTGGATCCAAGGTGAGTCCTGCAGCATTTTTTTTCAGGTGCAACATTTCTCGTTGATAAAGCACAAAAAGCATCTTGGAATATACTCTGTATATGACTTCTATCTGTTGTTTGTGCCCATGCTCACTGACTCTTCATCACATGTGGCCTTGCCTCCATAGGGTGTGACCGGTAGCCCCGGAAGCCCTGGCCCTGATGGCAAAGTTGGACCTGCTGTAAGTTTTCAATCACCAATAGTTTCTCCTAGTAATTGCTAGTGAGCGATGTTTAGCTGTAATCAAACTATTAAATCCCGAGAAAAGAGTCATTTCTCAGTGTCTCCTGACTTCTCTGGTTCTTTAGGGTATCTCTGGACAAGATGGACGCCCTGGACCTCCTGGCCCTGCTGGGTCCAGAGGACTGCCTGGAGTTATGGGATTCCCCGGACCCAAGGGAGCTGCTGTGAGTAAATTTATCCACTCATTTTGTTTTGAAAAACAAAAATAGGTCTTTTTCAGAAGTTGCATTTATTGTTTACTAATCCCTTTGTTAATCTCATTTATACAAAGTTGTAAAAATTGTGGTAAGCAAAAAAATGAGTCCTTTGTACATCAGAGTACATCAGATAATGTTCTACAAGTCATAAAGGTCAAATTTTATAGAAATGCTGATGTAAAATCCCATATATCAGAAATCAGAAATACTTTATTGATCCCCGCGTGCAAATTGCCTTTCGTTACAGATGTATATAGCAGATGTAAATGTGGATGATGTTCTTTTCATAGGGTGATGGTGGTAAGCCTGGTGAGAGAGGAGCCGCTGGTGCCACTGGTGCTGTTGTAAGTACTTGTGTATTTTATTAAACTTAAAAAATCAAACTCTACCATCATACAGGATATTTTGTACTGGAATAATGTGTAAAAAGTATTAAAACAGTTCATGAATGGTTAAAGTAATGTTTTTTTTTTACAGGGTGCTCCTGGCAAAGATGGTGATGTTGGTGCTCCTGGACCTTCTGGCCCTGCTGTATGTACCCTCTCTGCTTTATATACAGCAACTAATATAATGTGACTGATGTTGCCATCAGAACTTAGTTGTGTAGTTGTATATTTTCTAGGCTTTACTAAATATAAAATGAAAATTTCATATTAGTGGTGTCCAAGCTTTCTAATCATTTGGTTTCCTCCTTTCTGTTCAGGGTGTTGCTGGAGATAAGGGAGAGCAGGGACCTGCTGGTCCTCCTGGATTCCAGGTAGGTTTTGAGACCATCTCAGTTCATCTGAGTTCTGTCTTTTCTGTGTTGATATATTTCTGAGCTGTGTCATAATTGCACTTGATAACCTTTTTTTCCTTTTACCTTTCTCCTTATGCAGGGTCTGCCCGGACCCCAAGGTGCTACTGGTGAGACTGGCAAGCCCGGTGACCAGGTAAGAACTGCAGGAAACTGACACATTTATTTTGTTTTGTTTAAGTTGCTTTTTGACACATTTAACCTTGCAGCCACACACTTTTAAAACACATTAAATTTTGTACTTTCATGAATATTTTGAAGTTAAGTCGTCTCATCTTCGAGTTTGCATGTTGACGTTCCTTCTTCCTCCTTTATTCAGGGTGTTGCTGGTGAGGCTGGACCCCCTGGCCCATCTGGACCCAGAGTGAGTACAGAAGTGTTTTCCTCATCTGCTGTAACACTGTTATGTTCCTTTGGTCTTTAGCTAAACATGGATGTGTCTGATGTGTCTCCTTTCTCCATTAGGGCGACAGAGGTTTCCCTGGTGAGCGCGGTTCTCCTGGTATTTCTGGCCCAACTGGACCCCGTGGTGCTAACGGACCCGCTGGTAACGATGGACCTAAGGTTGGTATCTCGCAGTTAAAACGGCTATTTGTTAATCATTAAATCTCAGCTTTCAGTCTACTTTCACCACTGTACTAATATAGATAGACAGATATATAACAACGCTAATCATCGGTTGGTTAGAAAATACTAGTATATGTAAAAGTGAAATAAATATTCATTCAGGATCACAAAGACCAGATTTTTTTTCTTGATAGCACCTTATATATCCAGTAACAATCCAAAATAAGTGGACTCATCTCTAATTATCCAGCATGACAGATGATGCTTTCCATTATTTTAAAATCATATATTTCACTGACTTTTAGAGTTTCTCATTGGGCCTAAACGCATGCTAGCAGTGAGGCCTTTATCACAAAACGATGCTGCAATCCCACTTTACTTCTTTCCATGAAAAACCACAAATGATTAAAAACTTTAATAGAGTTATCATCATCGTCTTCTCTCTACCTCATATTTGAGCTGATTGAATATATCAAAGGATGTTAATATGTATATTTCTGTTATTGTGTGCCCGTGCAGGGAGAGCCTGGTGCTGCTGGTGCCCCTGGTACTGTTGGTGCCCCTGGTATGCAGGGAATGCCTGGTGAGCGTGGAGCTGCTGGTCTCCCCGGTGCCAAGGGAGAGAGAGTAAGTACCGCACCTCGTCTTTATATATTAGAATTCAGTTTTGATTTATTGCATGACCTTAATTAAGTTGGTTATTATCAGGCAAGAAATGATCAATCTTAACTTATCAGAGAGAATCAGACATAAATGATTTCAATTTGGCAAAATTATGAGGTAATATTAGGGGAAAAAAAGTTGCCAAAAATTAAATTGTACACTAATGTATTAATTAACTTTGGCCTGAATTAAAGCTGGGTTAAGAGTGTTTACTTTACCTGACAGTTTACCAACAGTGGTTCATAAAATGTGAGCAAGTAGAGACAGTCACTTCCACTTTTCCAAAATAAAAGTCAGGAAAATTTGGTTAAGCAGGGAAACTTTTCTATTGTCATGACAAACAATCTAAAAACACTGTCTTTCTCCTCAGGGAGATGGTGGACCCAAGGGAGGCGATGGTGCCCCTGGCAAAGATGGTAATCGCGGTTTGACTGGTGCTATTGGAGTCCCTGGACCTCCTGGTGCTCAGGGTGAGAAGGTAAGACCAGAAAAAACTGTTTTAACCTAAATTTAACAGCAATCCAGGTTCATGATCTGTTTCTATTCTCTCACCGACTCATGACAGAATCTAGATTCATACTCATTTGTAAACACTACTTTAGAATTCAAGCAATCACATCGTCTTCTCAGGTAGCACAGCAGTAGGAAACAAGCAAACATGAATATAAATTTGTTGAGGGTTTTGTTCAGTTCTATTTTTGTTCATTTCTCTCCAATTTTTAGCATATATTTGGTGTTTTGGCAAAGATTTTCTGTGGTATGAGTCTTTGGTTTTGAAGATAATAAATAAAATGAGTAGCTTGTTGACCTCTTGTCCTTCTTCTTCTCTGGTTTTTAGGGTGAGCCTGGTGCCGTTGGTGTTGCTGGACCCTCTGGTCCTCGTGGTTCCCCTGTAAGTTCTTCTCCAAACACACCTGATTGAGTTCTTGAAAACAAACAAATGATTATTTTTTTTAACTGGATGCTCATCATCTCTACAAGATGCCATGCACAAAATGAATGACTGAATGATGCTAAATCTACTTTAACAGGGTGAGCGTGGAGAGGCTGGACCCGCTGGACCTGCTGGATTTGCTGGACCTCCTGTAAGCATTTCTGATAATTTTTAATACCAAAGAAATTATTATTATTTTTATTTTTTACAGATTTAGATGCTTTTGGTGATGTTACAATACAGAAAAATGTGTTCAACTGTTCCTTCTTTTGTTGAAATTCAGGGTGCTGATGGTCAGCCTGGTGCCAAGGGAGAGTCTGGTGACACTGGACCCAAGGGAGATGCTGGTGCTCCTGGACCCGCTGGACCTGTTGGAGCTGCTGGTCCTCAGGTAGGACCGTACGCCATAAAAATATGCTAGTTCTAGCATGCAAACTTCAATATTTTTAATATTAGATTGCACTTCCTCTTTCACTTACAAATGTATATTTTTTTAATTAACAGGGACCTGCTGGTCCTCCTGGAGCCAAAGGTGCTCGTGGTGGTGCTGGAGCTCCTGTAAGTATCTCAATATCATTTAGTTAACTTTGTTTCAATTTATTTGCCATGACAATACTTAAGCATTTGTCTTTAGTGGAGATTTCGTAAAAAAAATCAGGTGACAATGATGTTAAAAATCAGGGATGCTGTTAGAAGTTGCATGACGTGTCATCTCTTTTGTCTGTGTGTGTGTGTAGGGTGCTACTGGTTTCCCTGGACCTGCTGGCAGAGTTGGACCACCCGGCCCTGCTGTAAGTTTCACCTGACCACACAACCAGCAGTATTAACCAACACTGTCTTGTCTGCAGTATGTTTGTATGTGACCGTCATTGCCTTCAACATAGTTTAATGGAATAACTTGAACCCTCTGCATGTCTGCAGGGAGCTGGTGGACCCCCCGGACCTACTGGACCCGTTGGCAAAGATGGAGCAAGGGGAGGACGTGGTGAGACCGGTCCTGCTGGTCGCCCTGGTGAGGCTGGTGCTATTGGAGCTCAAGGACCTAGTGGAGAGAAGGGATCTCCTGGCTCTGATGGTGCCCCTGTGAGTGCGCTGTAGTTCATATACAGATGTTCTATCGAAGTTCTTGATTGTCTGAAATGTACAGCAGTGATCTGTTTTACTGCTACGTGTTGACTAACCGGCTGCTGTGGCGTTTTGTGCAGGGTGCCGCTGGTATCCCCGGACCCCAAGGTATTGCTGGACAGCGTGGTATTGTAGGTCTCCCTGGACAGCGTGGAGAGCGTGGTTTTGGTGGTCTGCCCGGACCATCTGTGAGTATTCACTGTGACTCGCATGCATTCTGCTAAATAAGCTAAGGCTTATTTAGGCTTAAATGAACATCAAATCCTTGTTGAATTTTCAAAACAAAAAAAACTTTAGTGTTTGCTGTGCATCTGGGCAGGAAAGTATTGCACAAATGCACACGTGAAGGGCAAACAAACTCTTATATTATTTCCTCAGAGCTTCCATCTGCATGAACAATCTGACCTCTCTTTTCTTCCCACAGGGTGAGCCTGGAAAGCAGGGACCTTCTGGACTTGTTGGAGAGCGTGGACCCCCTGGACCTGCTGGACCCCCTGGACTGTCTGGTGCACCCGGAGAGGCTGGTCGTGAGGTATGAGGCTCAGTCCACTGTGTGTTAGTTAGAAAACTCACAGACATGCAGAGTGTTTGGACTGTGGGGGTCCCGCCTGTAAAATCACACATATTCTGAATGTTTTGGTTAACAGGCTGGTTTAGCCTGCAGCTAACCATTAAACAATGTGTTTGTTTCCTCCTTTGCTTTTCTCCACAGGGATCTGCCGGTCACGATGGTGCCCCTGGTCGCGATGGAGCTACTGGCCCCAAGGTAACACAACCCCCCCTTGGGATAAATTCCATCTTTATCCTCAAGTAATATGTAAATGTCATTCAGTCTTTAGCCTGCTGTATCATCCCAATAGAAACTAAATTAGCTTAAAGCTGCCTAGCATCGTCTGACTCCAGATTTGCTCCTATAGGGAGATCGTGGTGAGGGTGGTATGGCTGGACCTCCTGGACCCCCTGGTGCTCCTGGAGCCCCCGGAGGCGTCGGCCCCTCTGGAAAGACTGGTGACCGTGGAGAGGCTGTACGTCCCCCTTGTTCAAATCTTGGGCCTGTTTAAAAAAATGGAACTGAATCTAATATCTCACAGTGCAAATAACTTTTTTGATTTTATTGTGCTCTGATTACCCTTTAGGGTCCTGCTGGTCCTTCTGGCCCTGCTGGTCCTGCTGGTGTCCGTGGTTCTGCTGTACGTACATCATGACATAACATGCATCAGTAACATACATAAACATGATATCTTATGAGATAATCTGGCGTTGACTGATAATTGTGTGAGATAGCATGTTGACCTTCTCTTGCTCTCATTCAGGGACCTGCTGGTGCCAAGGGAGACAGAGGAGAGGCTGGTGAGGCTGGAGATAGAGGCCACAAGGGACACAGAGGATTCACCGGCATGCAGGGTCTGCCCGGACCTGCTGTGAGTAATTGTTTCCAAAAAGTGACGGAGAGATCAAGCAAATAATTTGTAGATCACTGCATGAAACAATCCGAACTCTTTCCACCCAGTGAGGTATTTAATCATTATTTTTTTAAAAAACATAATATTAGATCCTTTTTTCTGCCTTTAGGGAGCTCATGGAGAGAGAGGACCTGCTGGTGTCAATGGACCTGCTGGACCAAGAGTAAGTACATCTGCTTCAAAAGATATTTTCACAAAAAAAATGAATTTGCTACAACATTAGTACTTGTAGAGTCTGTCTTTAGTCTTCTGCTGCTTCTGTGTCAGACAAATGACAGCTAAACTGTTGTGAATTGTTGTTTTTTTCTCATTGAGTGATCATGTTGCTCTTTGCTCTACAGGGACCTGCTGGAGCTAGTGGCGCCGCTGGTAAGGATGGCATGAACGGTCTGCCCGGACCCATTGGACCCCCTGGACCTCGCGGTCGTAATGGAGAGATGGGTCCTGCTGTAAGTTGCACTTGTACAATC
>JAPZDZ010000014.1:4810801-4825269 GCA_029783805.1 Acanthurus tennentii | reverse complement strand
TATGCAACTGCTATTGTATGCATAACCAACCATATTCAAATTTATGTACTCATATAGGGGTTTATTTCTCTTGCTCTGTGTTTGTACAACATTATATATGATATGTCTTTGAGAAGACAGACAAGAAAATAGACCACCAGCTAAAACAGAGATAGGTTAAATATATGCCTAATATGTACACAGGCATTGTAAAAAAAAAAAAATCAATGCATATATGAATAAAAACAATTATACATCTAAATTATTAAAATTATTCAATATCGAAATGGTCAGACGCAGAGTGCAAGAACTGGAGCAAATGCTCAATGATAAATGTAACCGACTACTCTTTATCTATAAAGTAGGTGATTATACAGAACATTATATGTATATATGCACGTCTAGTTTAGGGTGATGGTGACTGTGGTGATTAACATGTCTTAAACTTTGTGTTTTTAAACATATAATGTATATATCTGTGAATGTTCTCATTCATCCAGGTCATAGTTATTCTGTTCAAGTAAATCGAAGGTAACTGGACTCAGTAATATAATACATATTACTGAGTCCAGTTGCCTTCGATTTACTTGAACAGAATATATAATGTATATAATTTATTATTTTGATGTACTATACATTGTGGCATTGTAAAGCCAGATCACTACTGCCAACCAACTTTAGTGCAAAACTCGGTAAAATTATGCTTTTGTTTTTCATGATAACCAATCGCGTGTTTCTACAAATACTAGTATATTATTGCAATGCCTGGTGTTACGGATGAAGTTGTTCAAAGCAGCACAAACACGAGGCTTATGGCTGCAGAGATGCTGGTGCAAACTTCATTGTCTCGAGAGCATCCGCTCTTTGCTGGCGCGTGAAACCTGTTGCCTAGCAACCTGCTCAATGCCGTCTGTATGTTTGTTGATATCGTTCAAAGCGACTGTAGTCAACAGAGAGCGCGACACGTTTTCGGCAAAAACACAAACATGCAGTCCGTGAAATTTGGAAGAAGCGTTTCTGCGTGCGAGTTGAAGCGTAAAAATGCGGAGAGATGCGTCAACATGTGCGGGATGTGTCCATCTTGCGCCTTCGCCCCCAAACCACCGGGTTCCGCGCGGTGTTTGTGGAAGGTTTCCGATGAATTCAAGAGGAGGTTCTTGCTGGAGCTGATTTTACGGTGTAAAAACACACATTTGCTCGAAAGCATCAAGAGCATGTTGGATGTAACATCATGGACTTTGTTCACTTACGCCCGGTCGAGGAGCCCGACTTCTCCCCAGGTTTTCCGCCGCACGGACCGAGCGCTGGATGTTAAACCGCTTGGCATGGATATGAATGAGATCTGGGACTGGTTTGATGACAGTCCCGAATGGCTTAAATCACATTATCTCTGCCGTCTACTTTCACTTTGTGACTCAGAACTATTACGCATGGTCGCTAATTTGACCAGCGTGCTGTTGGTCAGGCAAAAACGAGGATTTCTGCAATTCAACGGTAAAGGTCAACACAAAGGTCTTTGTTCCAGCATTCATTCAGTAAAGGAGTTAAAAGAATGTATCATTTTTCCAAGTTTTTTATTAATTTATGTTGATTTTAAAATTGTGCAAGCTCAAGTTCACTTTAATATTTGAGTTGCAGTGCCATTCCTACTCCTAACCACTAGAGGTCAGCAAAGCACATACATACAGTTGCACATTTAGCTGCTCTGAAGATAGTTTTTCCAATCATAAAATGTATGAAACAAGACAAAACAATGCCACGAGATCTTGTTCAATGACACTTGAGCTTTGTTTTTAGTATTCTGATTATCAATAATTCTTAAATAATAATCCTCTGCCCTTCTCAGTGAGTAATCAGCGGGGTCAGGACAGTGATGAGGACTCAGAGGACCCTGCTCTTATGGTGGTTCCTGGATCATGGAAGTCTGTGTCTGGGATCAGCCGACACCGAGACTTCATAGGTGGCCTACCTGTCGATCTGTCAAAGAGAATATTGGGTAAGTCGATACAAAGGTAACATCTAAAGTCTCTCATAATCTTTAAAATACAGACACAAACCTGGTGACCTCTGCTTACATGTTTAAAAGTTACTTACCAACTTACTTGTTGTGCATGCAAGCAGACAACACACTGAACTTTTGTCTTCTTTTGTCAGGCCTGTTAGATGAGCACACTTTGAGCCGCTGCCTGAAGGTTTGTCGATACTGGCAGCGGCTTGCACAGGAAACCATAAAGGAGGTCAAGTTCAGAAGAGTTTTTCAGGAACAAATTATGGAAATGATGAAGGTGAAGCAAATTTAAAGACATGCAAGGTTGTTGCAGATGTTGGTGGTGAGGATTAAATTAAAAACTTGGTGTAATGTGACATTTATAATGAAAATTGCGTAATCAGTCATTGTTTATTTTCTGTTCTAGAGGAGCAAAAGTTTTAATAAAGTCAGTTCTACTTATGCCAACATTGTTGAGGTTCCCGTACCTGTCATGGATGATGAGAAAGTTGATATTCATTCCTGTGCTGAAAAGGTAAATAAATCAATATCTCAGCTCCATAAGCTTTAGTTTAACCTGTTTGAATGCCAATGATCTTTTCTTTGATTGGTTCCTCAGGTTAAACTGTTTAAAGCTGCTTATGCCAAAATCAAAACCAAGACAGTGAAGATGGAGGAGCGAAACGTTTACTGTGGTGCATATTTTACCAGAGTGCTGCTGGACAAGTGAGTGTATTCAACTTCCTCGGAGGAATATTTTTAGAAGAGCTTAACAGAAAACCCTGCACGTTAGAATGAAAACATTTTGTGGTAAACCGGTGTGATCTGGTTGTGTGTGACAGAGAAGACACTCATCGGGTGGTGGATTACAGAGGAGGATCATTGATGGCCTCGGGCTCAAAGGACCGCGCCGTGCAGCTGCTTTACGTGGCGTCAGACACTAAAGTGGTGTCAGTGATGAAGGGTCACGTCGGCAGCATCCGGGCGGTGCTGCTCTGTGAGGACAGAGACCTGGTGATCACGGCGAGCAGCGATTCGAGCATCCGGTGAGGAAGAGATATGACCTCATGACTCATTTTTATGATCATAAATGTGTCTGTGTTTGATAATTGATTAGAAATGAAGACGACGCCGTTCCTCTTTGTGATTGCAGTAGATCTGATGGAGTTCATGTGTTATTCATCACACTTGTAGGTGTTGGAACTTAAAAACAGACACGTGTGTGATGGTGCTGTACGGTCACACCGGCGCTGTCACCTGCCTGGACGTCCACGCTGACAGACTCGTCTCAGGAGCCAATGACTGTTTAGTAAAAGGTGAGCAGGATGGATGAAGGATGTTTATCATTATCATATTTCAAAAATCTGTTTGACTCTAACTATGGTATTATTTGTTGTGCTTTTATAGCATTTTCTTATCTTTTTTAAAATAAATTCTCATGCAGAATTAATAATATTCTAATCATACAACAGTAACTTTGTTTTGGATTTGCACATATGATGACGTTACTGTTGCTTGCATTTCTTTTCTCTCTTATCTATCTTAAATTAAGAGGAGTCCCGTTATGACACAGTTTTTTAATTATGAGAATAATATTTTTCTATTTTTCTGTTTTGAATCTGTGATTTTAACTTTGTGTTTGTTTTTTTAACTTATAATGCTAAACTTGCCTGTCCCAACGCCAGTGTGGAGTTTACACACAGGAGAACGCTTTGAGGAGTTTAATTTTAAGCACCCCGGTTCTGTCCAGTGTGTGAGGATCAGCACGAGAACCATCTACAGCAGCTGTGCTCGAGGTGTCGTCAAGATATGGGACATGGAGAAAGCATCGCTCCTGAGGGTGAGAACGTTACTGTGAAGGGGAATATATATGTGCAATCTGCAATATATCAAACTCTATGCAATCGACAACTGATAACATCTTTGTTTTTTGTTTTTTTAATTTAATGCAACATTTCCTGAAGGTGCTTGATGCCCACAGGAGCTCAGTGAAGTGCTTGTTCTTCGACGAATGGCACCTTTTATCCGGGGACTCCGGTGGTCAGGTCATGGCCTGGAGCATCAGCCGTGAAACCAAACAGTGTCTGATGACCTTCAACCACCCAAAGTAAGAAAGAAACCTTTGCAGCCAGCAACCACAGAGAGTTACTTCAACATTTTTGTTTTAATTATAATCACATCAATGTGTTTTTAACTGTTTTTGTCACTTTTTTCACCAACATTGCTTTCTATCTTATTAAAAGAAATATCTTTACTGTGTCACCACCTGAACTACTGATGTGAAATATCTTTTGCCTGCTGTTTGCATACAAATAAAGAATTTCGAATTAACTGAAACTTCTGAGTGATTTTGACACTTTTTGCAGGGAGGTAAGGTCTCTGACCCTCGTCTACCTGCGTGTCATCACCGGCTGTGTGGATGGAAAGATTCGCATTTTTAATTTCCTCACTGGAGATTGTCTGAGAGACATCGTGGCCGAGGCTGAAACAGGCCGAATACTGTCCCTGCATTTCCACAACAACGGGTGAGTTAGCAGGTTTATTTTATTATTATAATTACACTCATATTGTGTCTTTCATGTTGTTTTTGCATCTTCCTTTAGGATTTTAGTGAACACAACATCCGGTGTGAAGCTCTACCAGTTTGCCAAAGTGTTCTGGGATTACACAAAGATAACAGAGGAGGGTTACAAACCTGCAGCTTCGCTCAGAAAGCCTCCCCTCATGACACACGAGGCTTCACACAGCCAGAAGATGCTCGACTGTAAAAACAGGACACCAGGAAGAGCTGAGCTTTACCACACCCACTTCCTGTCTACTGATACAACATGTCGAGCCCAAGGTGAGCATGCTCTAGATTATCACAAAAAAATGTGAACATCAGTTGTTGCCTGTTTTTATTGAAACTTCTCCTCCATGACAACAGAACCTTGTGTTAAACAGTCGGTGCTGCTGAGCGAGAAGGCAGCGACTGAGCGCATGAGGAAGCGGGGTCTCCATCATCCTCTGACGCGCGACTCCATCCTCCTCAGGGTCAACGCCATCCAGAAGGCGCGCTGCAGGGATGAAGTTTGCATCAACATGGAGTACAACGCCAGGCTACGAGATTCCTGGGGTCCTCAGATGTCCCAGGATCCTCTGCACTCTGACCTGGAGGCCCTTAATGAACAAAGTCTGCACACTCAGAATCGTCCACAGACCAGGAGGGCAAAGACCTGCGTGCCGAGGTTGAACCGAGCTGTCGGTCAAAATATAAAAAACACGATGCAAGGCAGAACACAGTCTTACAGTGCTGACACTCGCAAGGCAATCAAGAGAGTGAATGGATTCTCCTCAAGTGCTGCGGAGACGCTGCAGGCCTCTGAGTGTTTGCCCATGAGATCACCACATAATCCTGAATCCTCCTTTAAGACTGGTACCAGCTTGCCCAGGATCAGCCCTGCAGGTTCATTCAGAGAGCAGAGAGGATTCAGGCTGCTCACAGTGACCCAGCTGGATGACTGCGTCCGGGCCAAGAGAAACCTCATGCAGAACTGAGAACAAAGAGAGGGAGAAGAAACAGGAGGAAACAGTGTGAAGAAGGACAGACGAGCATTAATGGATACTAATTTACTTTGTCATGTTATAATGTTTCAGTGGAAATCTATCACTGCAACATGGTTTTCCTTCACAGCTTTGTTGTCCACTGCAACTTCTTAACTGTTTTAAATGTTATGTTTCACTAGAACTCCACTAGGGGTCAGTATTGTATCATCCAATTGTGGCTGGACCAGGACCATGGGTTATTATAAAGTAGTTTTAAAGTGCAACTTTACATTATATTTTTTTTTCTCTCTACTTTTAGTTTGATTATTTACCTTTTTTTAAGTGCAAAATGATGCAACTTAAGTTTCATTCATATATTTAGTTCATGTTATTAATCGAATGAAGAAGCCACACAATTAATTTAGATTTGAAATGCAATGTCTTACATATTTTGGGTTGTTTTCCTTTGTAGTTTGATTGCGCTCAAACTTGTGAAATAAAAAGTATTAATTATATTTCTTCTGCACTCTTAATCATTGACTTTTTTCTTAGCAGTAATTATTCTTTTTGTAATCAACTTAACAAAAAGGTCTTTTTCGAGTGTTCAATCTCAGATTCCAGCAGTTATAATCAGTGCCTGCCACTTAACACCTGCTGTTTGCACTTAGTGTTTAAAATCTTTAATATCCCTTTTCAAATTTCTGCCTGTTAATTTGTCACACTGGAAATCTGTCCGTCGCTCATCGTGCGACAACGAATCTTTGTGGATTTGAAGCTTCTGCTGTGCTTCAAACATGATGGGTGAAGTCATCAGAGTGCGAGTAGTTTGTCCCATCCAGAGAGACCTTTCACCCTGCCACCTGCCCTCTTGCCCCGGTGCCTCGAGGGCATCATTAAAGATGAGGAGGTTGAAGATCAGGGAGAAGGTCCTCTGCTTTGACAGCAGCAGCCCAACAGCTGGGCACCCGGGAATAACAAAGGGTTTTATGAGGAGAACCGACTGGGTGAGACGTCCCACTTTGGAGAACCTCTTCTTTCAGGAGAGCTCTGCTGCTAATTAATTTGATTTGCAGAAAACTGGGGATAATGGTGTCTCCCCCCCCACCCTCCTCTTTTTCTCCTGTGGCAGTGTGACGTAGGGAGACAATGCAATCCCCTCCCTCCCTCCCTCCCTCACCCCCACCTCCCCCAGCTCGGCTTAGCTTCACCATGCAGCACAGCTCCCCCATTGTTCCCATCAGGTATGGAGTCTCTTGTCCAGGACTGGCGGAGCTGCAGGGGGCAACAAGCGTAAAAATCAAAGCGAAGTTAGAAAAAAGGGAAAGTCTTCATGGAGGAATGCTCTCAGACCTTCTGCTCCCTTAAGCGAGCCCAAGGGTTGGCTGGAGAGAGAAGGATACAGGTTTATTTATGTCTGAGAGAAGTTTAAAAGACAGTTAGCCTTCTTGCAGTGAAAGAAGGTTTTTTTAAAGGCTGGAGAAGTCGATTCAGGTCGACCCAGCTGACCTTTGCTCTGCATGGATCTCCATCTCCAAAGGCAGACATTTGCATCATAGTTCATTTGTCAAAATAATTTTTCAGATTTTGTCATGCTGGTTTAGCAGCAGCCTGAAACTCTTAACTCGCTTTGGACTCGAACCCCGTCTTTCCAGACCAGGTCGTCCAGGCCAGTCATGGTATAGAATGGGATTAACTAAACCCTGGCCTGCATTATTTTGCGTATTTGCATGTCACTCAGACGGACGGCTGACTTGCCCTGGAGCCGTCCAGATATCGCACCGTTACCAGGTCTAACGAGATGGGCATCAGATGCAAAAGCTCAATGTGTATGCAAATCATAGCACTCTCATGGGGACCCGAGTCTTGATAAGAACAGAGGCGAAATGTGCCTGCAGTGGAAAACACACCCTGAACACATCTCTGACGGGCAGCCATGTTCTGTGCCGAGTCACAGAAACAGCAAGAACACTGCAGCTAAACCTACGGAGACAGACAGAGCAGTGACATCAACACACGGGAGCGACGACAAGCGCCTTGATCGTCAGCTTTTTAAAAAGCCAGGCCACACTGTTTTTCTTGTTAGGATTCAGTGGAGTCGGGCTGGAAACAAGATCCATATGCCTTTCTGACCTCATTTGCAGATAGAGATCACAAGCGAAAGGGGATACAGCCAGAACGAAGGGAGGCAATTAACAGGAACACCATTACCGAGATATGGGACTGATTAACATCCACATCCAGCCAAGCTAAATAGATAAGAGGGAATCTGATTGCTCATTGATTGGATCGCCGCGGTGCGTCTGCAGCAGGCAGGTTCTTGTTTGCTAAAGTTGGACTTCGCTGCGTTCGAGGGCTCTTGATTGAGCCAAAAGGAGCGGAGTGAAAACCACTGTGACCACACATAAGGAGGATGATCAAAGAGGCTTCTGCTGGCTTCAGGCTCCACGTGCACAAAACCAACCCTCAAACGGGAAGACTGTGCTCGCTTGATACATGCTAACCCACGTCAGAGAGCACAGATACGGGCTGCAGAGGCGACACCTGAAAAACTGCTTCGTTCCTTGTAAAGAGCTGCAGGGAAATGAGACTGTAAAGGTGGTCAGATTTTGTTTGTGTTCGTTTCGTCGAGTTCAAACTCTTTCTCAGCCGTTTAGGAGCTAACTGATCGTGCTGCACCGTGAGACCATCTGTTTGTGCAGCGTGAAATCTGGAATGTATTTCGATAATTGCAAAGAGATTATTTTCTATCCGCAAGACCATTTCTATACAAAAAGCCAACAGAAAAAAAAAACAGCAAAAACAAATCAAACACACTTTTATTTAACCACCAGAGACAAGCGATATATTGAATTTAAATGCTGTCAGGCTGGTTTTGAGTTCTTGTCCTTTTAAGGGGCCAACGAGACCCGTTCAGTCCTCCTGATGCAGGTTATGAATGTTTAAAACACTCATTTCTCATCTCTTCTACATGTTTTTGAGTGACATCTTTGCTAAGATAATGTCTTCGTTTGGTGTCTGACCTTTTATTTCTTAGAAATGATGCAGTTGCTTTAAATTGCATGCAGAAATACCGTACTGTTCCTGAATGTTACCATAATTAAATGCTCATAAAGGTTATTGCAGCAGGATTTTTAACGCAATCTGAAACTACTTTAATAAAAAAACTATACTGTCTAACTTAATGGCATTTCTCAGGTTTTCACGGCATGTCGCAGTGTGAATGTATTTCAGTGCGTCACTATTAAACAGGAGTGAGACGTGTCGGCGGACTGACCCGTGGTCTCAATGGCCTCCAGTCTTCATGCAGCAGCTCCAGACACACGCAGGCGACAGTGTTAAGTGTCATAATTTCAGTATTTTCTCAGACATAAATACGGAGACGTAAAAAGTCAAAGGTCAACCGCATAAAACTTCCCTATTTAGAGGTCAGTAGACGCGTATCGTCTGAGGGGGGGTGGGGGGAGCATGGCACCTCGGAACAAAAAGGCAATTCACAGAGGAAAAGTTACGGCAAACGGCATCTGACTCCACTTCCTGCCACAAAACGTACAGCAAATTAATTGTAACACTGGACTACAAAAGGTCTTCACGCACCACAGAAGAAGAACAAAACACTGAGGCAGACCCGGAGCTGCAGCGGAGGATTAGAGGCCCCGCGTTGGATGAAATTGTAATTTTCTTGATATCTCACCGAAGAGAGGTGTTTGAAAATGGTTCTGCCGCCATTTTTCTATTAGGAAAATAATCTTAATCACATGAAGAAAATGGTTAGAGGATGCAGCACCGTTTATTTCTCCACAATGAAGGAGTTTCTATTTAACACTGTGAGTTTCAGCAATACAGCAACAGAGAGAAAAAGGAAAGAGTTTGGAATAAACGAACATGTTTATCAGCTTTTTCCTCACAGTTTGAGTCATTCACTCAGTCACAGTCTGACAAACAAATAGCTGTTTGCTTGTGTCTGCTTACAGATGTTTGCTTTCCTCTGAATCATGATATCAGCAGAGCTCTTGTTGTTTGGAAACGTCCAAGATGTCTGATAAGAATGAGCCTGGATCTCATTTTTAAGGCAACTTTTCACAAGCGGAGTTTTATTTTGAAATCGGCGGTGATTGATGCAGTTCGTTTCTGCCTTCGCATGACAAGTCTGATGGATGTGGCCCACTATGTTCTCCACTCAAGAGACCATTACTTCAAGCAAAAACTTTTTACTTCACGTTATTACTCAAGACTTAAGCAATTCCCTGGAATATCAAAACCGAATAAAGCAAACAATGAAAATGTTAACTGCTATCTACCCTGCAGCTGAGCTCACAATCAGGCCAGCCAAAACAGTACCAGTCACAACAAGTGCAACTTTCCAGACACAATATCTTTGACTGCCGCTCTCTCCTCGCTTGACCTGAGCTCAGGAAGAACCTTTTTTGGAGCTGAGAAGAACCGACGGGCGTCCAAGCTTCGATATTTCACAGCTCAGCAGGTTCTCCAGCATGTTGATACAAGTGGTGGAAAACAACTCGCAGCCTGGTTCAATCATGCCATTTGTGTTTTTTATTTACTTGTCACGTGCAGTTTTCTTTTTTTTTTAACTTTTTTTTCAGGGGGGACTTTGGGACTAAACTGACCCACATTAGCAGCAGATGTTTTTGGGTCATTGAGCGGAGCATCTTATGTGCTTTTTCCCAGGGGCCCGTGTGGTGAGAGGAGAATCAGTCATGGACACCAGAGGAGGACGAGCATCTTTGCAACCCGAGGCTAAGAGTTTGCTACTGGAGAGGAGCCAGTTTAAAGTCCCAGATCGGCTGATAATCCGTAAGGATGAGAGATGAAAGACTAGCACGGTTCCTTTATGAGCATCTGCCACTCAACCTGCAGATTTCTGCAGATAAAAACACACTGAAGACCTTAAAACCAAACATCAACAATAACTGACCTGAATTTAAGATAAAAATAGCTCTGACTAATGCTACCAAACTAAAAACAGCTTTTTTTTAATTTAAAAGACATATAAACACTTTTCTGTGTTTTCTAATGTGCTTCAGCCATTTATGTCCATAAGCAGATTCAATGTGCCATTAATTTAGACACTGAAAACCAAACTTCAGGCCACTCATTGACATTTTACATCCTGTTCTTTTAAACTGCACAAGATCAGAAATGTAAAAACAAGAAAAAACACTTAAATATGGAATTGTAAAAGGAGTACGAACTAAAAAATGGGATGAGACACGTTCATTAGGGAGTTTAAAGTGCCGGTAGGCGACTCTTGGCAGACCTCTATGACTCTATGACACAAATAATTTCTTTTACTTTAAATATTCAAAAGCACCTTTTCTTTTCTTTTTTTTTTTTTATTGTCCCTGAAGTGAGACTTTGGTTTTTGTGATGACTCTCTCTTCTCGCTTGGCATTCCAAGATTCATCAAATCCCACAGCCTCTCACCCTGCCCTCCCCCAGTCTACAGCTGTTAAAACAGCCCATATTATTGTCATAATTGTTTCAGTGTGTGGGCTGTTAATGTGCCAAGCTGGATGAGTCAAGAATCGAAAACTGTTGTGGTACAAAAGGCGAGTATTTTCTGACTACTGCCGTTCTTCTGTTTATTCCAACATTTAGGCTGTTTCTTACCGGAGTGATTTTCTTATTATCAGGTGATCACAGTTTAATTTTTGCTGAATAAAACACATAAAACCTGCGTTGTAACCGACCCACGGAACATCCGGATGCTACGGCTCTATGTCACGTTGGGGTCGGCCATGTTTAACATTTCTGTGATATTTCTTTGTCAAAATATTCCAACTCCAATAATTCACACAGTGATACATCTGTTTGGCTCCGGCAGATGTGTCTGATTCACATGTCATAAAAATGGGAAATGGTTGTGAAAGGGGGGGGGGAAACGGTGGAGTTTAACATGAACAACGGGCAACGTTCCTCTCAAATGTTGGTGATTTTATGGGCTGTTACGAGTTAAAAGGTTCTCCAAAGTACACATGTATTTCTGGAGAGGTTTCTTTTGGTTTCAATGAGAGGTTGTGTTGTTTTTCACTATTTTTTTGCTTTTTAAAATATTCCAATTTTTGTTTAGTCACCAGAAGCAAATACGACCCAGGCTTCTTTTCTCTCTAATAAAACAACCACTCTGGGCGACATAAGCGCTAATAAAATCTTTCTTGCATCTTTTAAAAAGGTGTTTATGTTACTTAATTACTAAATGAGAATTAGTCACTTTACAAGAAAACTCTTGCCCTGTTTTTTAACACATCTGTCTGCCTGTAATTTTCCCTCTTTTCTTTCTCTGGAGCACGATGACTATAGTTTTGGCCGCTTACTCACTCAAATGGCGTTTTTATGTAACCTCCCCCAGTAGACTTTTTAATAATTACAGCCCATTTCTTTCTTTTCTATGTGTGTTAACAGCTGCGAGAAAATTAATTTGAAGCCAATATGGAAAAAAAAGAAGATAAAAAGGACCACAGATACACAAACGGTCGTTCACGAACAGCGCAAGCGGGAAAATTTATGGCTCTCATTCGGGAAAAAGCTCTATAAGGTGAGATAAAGAACGTAACTGATCCTCATGCAGCTGCAGCCTTTAACAGTTATGAGTGAAAGGTGCTCTGCAGAGGCGTTTGGGTCCGTGCTCGGTTTTTCTTCAACAATAAAGCAGGAAATAAGAGTGACATAGCCGGAGTTGTCTTTCCCACAAAGTCTGCACACGGTATCTCACTTTTTGCAGAGCGTAATGAGTGCACAGTTTAGCTACAACTCCTCTCAGAGGCTTCGAAATGGCTGAATTTCATGTTTGGTGTTTGCAAAGAAAAGCTAGAAAGCAAGCTGGTTTATTATTTAGTCTTTTTGCATAGAAACAGTGATAAAGAGAAATTATGTTACAGGAAGAATGGAAGATATTGTTTGCAATTTTTTCAGCAGATGAAATAAAAGTCAATGACTGTTCAACCAAGCTCTTTCAAGTGCAATCCACCGTGTACGAACACAAAGGGAACCTGATAGCACGCGATAAGTTCGAAATGTCAGACAGCACTTTTCTTTCCGCGAGTGTCTACGGTTGTGTACTGAGTGCACTGATGTGGCTTCATCAAAAGACGTCTTTACTGCGAGTTTGAAGTCGTGGCTCAGCTCCTCCGGTGCAGCTCATGTGTTTCCCCTTAAATCAGCCTGTCAGAGAGGCCGTGGATGTGAGCTGTCACGGTGAGAAAACATCGTCCTCAAGTGGTACTAGAGATTAAAAAGGTTGCTTTGCATATTTTACAGCAAAAAACAAATTACAATTTTAATTTTAATTTTAGGTATCTTCAGACATTTTAATGCCGTGGAGAGAAAATGATCAACTTTTATCTTTGAGTTAAAGAAATTATGTAAAGTCACAAAAGAAGTTATTGTGCCATTTCAGTAATTTGATTAGAAATAGCAGCTCTTTCTTAATAACTGTTATTTCCTCTGTCTGGTTTTCAGGATTTGATGCGGCAGAATTGCAGCATGAATCCCTCTGTGGTGATTATGAAATTTAATTAGCAGTGTTCGGGATTGCAATTGTCCATTGATGGTTGTTATGTCTCCAACTTGAATCGGCACATATTCATTTTCATATTATCAAACCGAGAAAGTAACATCCAAAATAAGGACAGTCTGGTAGAGAGTCAAATAAAGTATTAAACAATTAAACAAACTGAATTCATGCAGACATATACACAAAGTTAAATATCATCTTCTTAAGAGTTTGACATCGTGACAGCAGTTTTTGTGTTTACAGGATAATCATTTCATCACGCTGAGAAAAAAAATTTCTGATTTTGTAATGTAACACCTGAAAAATAACCCTGAAGACAACAGACAACATAATAATCAGTTGTTTATGAAAGAAAACAAATGCTCAATGTGTCTCAAACGATTTTACGGAGTCCTGTCCTCCTCCACATGCACACAAATGTAACCATATATGTTTTTGTTTATTTAATAGGATCTTAGATAAAAACTGAAGAAGACAGTTTGTCTGTTTTTGGTCGACATACTAAATAATATGGAGGAGGATGATGAAAACTAACATAATTTTTATTTGATATTCTTGAAATCAATAGCTTTGTTTCCATTTGATTGTCGAGCAAATTTAAAACCTTTTAGATGTTGCAAAAGAGTAAAAAAAAGAAAGAAAATCTAAATTAGGTGTATTTTTATGACTGGTTTGAAGTGAATAAACTAGGAAATACAAAGTGTATTTTCATCATAAGGGTGGTTGAATGTCACACATGGTTATAATTAACAGACTAGATGAAGCAGAGGTCGCAAATGTGAAACAAAACCAGTTTGCAGACCGCGAATTAACCACAAAAAAGAAAAAAGAAATGAAGAGAGGTCGTAAGTTTTTTTTTCTTTTGCTCTTATAGGAATATCCGGGAAGATACTGGCAGTAAAAAACAGCTTCTTCTTCTTTTCATCTCAGAGTAGAAACAGCTGATCACACATGTGCTTTAAATGTTTAATCATCAGAACTTATTTGAAAAAGGTGTTTCCATCTCCAGTAATGCAGATTAATTTTTAAGAACAAGAAAAAACTGAGCAAAATATCTTCTATGCAAAACTGAGGTTTCTTTTAAAGAGTTTAACTGTTTGCAACAACATTTTCTACCGTGTTTACTTAGAAAATAGGTCGATAAAAGCATCACTGTGATCTGATATATGAGCTTCTTCTACTTCTACTTTAAGTTTTGCCTTTATGCCTGCATCTAAAGAACAAGTTTGCAGATTTTTCCCTCAGTTCTTTGCATTAAAACCACAATCATCATACTGAAACATTTCTGGGTTGCAACTTTATATGTTGGATGAGTTTGATTTCCACCTCCAGTGCAGTAAATTGAATGTAAAATCTAATCTATGTAAATCAAATTTATAATTGAAAGCTGAACTATTCCTGGACCAGCGACAGGAAACCAGATGTTTTTGCAGTCTTGTGTGTGTG
>JAPZDZ010000014.1:4793099-4807092 GCA_029783805.1 Acanthurus tennentii | reverse complement strand
TACTCTATTGTTCACTTTTGAATTGTTTTAATATAAAATTAAAGAACAGTCTGGCACTTTGGGATCAATAATTAATTAAAATAATTGATAATTTCTCATGCTGATGGCTTTCCTGCAAAAGTCTTTACCTCTAGAGCTAACTGATTTGCCTTTTCTGTTTTTGTCTTCTGCATCCTCTCTGCAGAAAATGTTCGTCTGCAGCGCTAGCTAACCTTGAAGGTAGCATCTCCCAAGTTCCCTCAACAAAAGCCAATGGGATTTATTGATTTGCTCTTGAATTATTGCAGAAAATTAGCTCTGTGGTGAGCAAAAGTTTAGGATAAGTGGATATTTTGGTAATCTTGATGATGAACACCATTTTTATGACAGCTGTATTGTATAAAAAGCTAACATCAGGGTCACCCCAGTTTTAACCCACCTGTGCTTGAGAGGAACAAATGTGATTATATTTTCTCTGCACTGGCTTTCTCTGGCAGAAAGAGCCTTTGAATGGGACTCTGTTTGCCCCTTAAGTATTGAAACTGGATGCTTTGCAGTGGTCAAGGGTCTGTTTGCCACCGTGAAACCCCACAAAGGGTTTATCCCTCCACTTATCATTCCTTCGCCATCAGCAGCTCCACAGCGAGGCGACACCAGAGCCCTTCGCCTAATACAGCACACACATGGTGATGACAACGACCTCTGATGAATAGAGCTGCAGGCCACGGAGATTAATGGACAACCCATTGAGACTGTAATTCACATTAGATGTGTTTGTTTTGATTGTTGTTTGAGCTCGCCAGCAAATAAAATGGGTCATTTAAGCGATCAACATTTTTCATGCAGACAGAAAGTGACTTTTTCATGGCCGTGGTGAAAAAAGTATGTAGATTCTTTACTAAAGTGAAGGCTCAGCATTAATGTTTTTTGTTTTTAACTTGCTTGGTTGGTACTTTGGTTTGTTATCGGGAGATAAAAAGGGAGAGATGTGTCACCCTGAGCTCAAGTGTCACCTTCACAATTTTTGTTTTTCCAACAGACAAAATCTAAAGATTATATTAAAAAAAATTCAGTTAACAAAAGCAAAAAAAAAAGACTCGATAATGATAATCAAGACAGTTGTTAACAAACTTCTCGCTGATTGAAAACATTGGTTAATCAACTAATCAGTTTAGCTTTACTTTTGTAATCTGCGGTAAAGTTTTAAATATTTTGTATTAAAAATCTAAAATAAGTGATTTTTAATCCAATCAAATCAATTTGATAGAGTAAAAAGCTTAATATTTCCCTTTGAAATGCAGTGGATTTAAAGTGGAAAGCGAAAAGGTTCAAGTAGAAGTGACCCAAATTTGTACTTACAAAGTTCTTGATTAAATATACTTTAAAGATTAAATTCTCTCTGTGTTCCAGAGTCCAGAGTTTAATGTTCAAAGGGCTCCAAAGTGCTGAAAACATTTTGGCTGCGGCCGAAAAACAAGATGTCAACATGCTCGTCTCTTGTCTGTCTGTGTGGAGCCTTTCAGTCTTCTCTCACTGTGGCAGAGATCCAGAGGCACCGCTGTGACCATCAAGCACTCGGCCTCGACTTAAAGGACAGATAACCCTGTCTTTTTATAGCGCGCATGCTGGAGACTGCGAGCCAAGCAGATGCACAGAGAAACACGGGGGGGGAGTTCAACTCGAAACACGTCTCACTCGTCTCGTTCAAGAGACAATTTGAGAGACAGAAAGCTGGAAAAAGATGTTTTGTTCTTGGATGTTGTGCAGAAGTTGAGTTAACTTCCTAAGTATTCGACAGGACTGTTGTTTGGCAACGCCGACAGGTGCCGAGCTGATTTGTAACACTCGTAATATTTCAATTTGTGACCTTTATGGCGCAATTTCCAGGTGTGCCTGTAAAAGTGCTTGTAAATCCAGAAAATATGCTTTTGTGAAAGTTGGCAAGAGGGATCAAAGAACGCTCTGTGAATAATCCTGAGCGGTTCCATGTCAGATTCAGTGAGATCAGGGAAGGAGAGAGAGGAGTTTTGAATTTTATTTCACATGTCATGAGATGAAATGTGAAGCGATGCCATCTCATGAAGAGGCACCGGCCGGCGTCGCATACAGACCGGAGCTTTTCGATGCAGCTTCACATGCAGCATCGAGCCGCTTCCAGCATTGCAGACCAAAAGAACAAAAGGGGCACGATGAGGTTTCCCTTTGGTCTCTTTTATTTCCATGTTTCAAAGGTCACCATTAAAAAAACATTATCATTATGAAATCTTAATGCAACTTGCTGATTTTTTTCCCCACGGCCTCCCCCTTTTTTTTTTTGCTTAAGAGCTCGTACAGATGTCAACAGTTCAGCGTCACTCTGAAGTAAGGACGTGTTTGGTTTGATGTGTTTACAAAGGAAACTGCTGAAGGGCAAACTGTCTGCGCTGGGTGACGGAGAGAGGGGCGATGGGGTCACGGGGTCAAAGTCCAGCACCATACAGACCCTAATGTGACTTTTCACTAATGATCTGTTTACACCGACACACACACAGTTTTAGTTTTCGTTTCTCTTTGAGTGCATGTCCTAACTCTAAAACCTTTCCTCAGTCTTCACAACTTCACATCAAAATTATGTGAATATCTTAAATATTAGAATACACAGTTTTAAAAGAAACGACCAAACAATGTTTACATGAGCTCCACCTGCTTGAAAAGGGTTAAGGAGGTTAGGAAAAAGAGTAAAAGGAATGAAGAAACTAATTTATTTAAAGTTAAATTCGATGGTTTGTCATTTTCAAATGTATCAATATCCAGAAATCACTTTGAAACTGTTTAACAAACACCTGTGATGCTGCATCCACATTGTTGGCACAGTCGGACCTGCTGCTCATCATATTTTACAGCAGAAACTCGTGTGTTTCTTACGAGGCCTGGAGACAAAGGGTTTACCTGACATCGGTTTGTAGGGAGGAGCAGACTTCTCCTCTCACAGCGTGACTCTCTCCTGACGAATGGCACAACCGGCTGACCAGCGTCGGCTGTCAAAGACAAATGAGAGCAAAGCCCACCAATCAGAGGCGAAGCGCCCCTGTCGTCCACGGGGGCGGTGGGGGTGAGTGAGTAATTTGTTACAGGTTTGAATATATCACCAGGATTGACGTGAATGTAAGTGGAGTCAAAGTGCAGAGACTGAAGTCTATATGGACTCATTGTGTATGTTCAACAAGCCGTGGGAAGGGAAAGGAAACACCTTTTTTTTTTTATTATCATTATTATTAAAATGACTCTGAAAAATTCAACATGTCAAGTTTTTAACATAAAAAACTGTCATGTGAAAACAGTTAAAAAAATTACAAGGAGGTAGCTGGACTTTGCATCCGCGGGGTTTTTATTTTAACAGCAGAGAAAATGCACAACATGATACTCAGAGATTAAGAATCTCATAACACGGACTCGGCTTTACTTTCACAAACTTATACAAAGTCCCCATAAAAGCTCAGCTTATGGCCACATAAATGAGGATGAGTCTTTGCGAGAGTACGGTCACATCCCACTCTGCAATGATGTGTATATTCCCGAGGACATTTATGACTCTCAGTAATGGATTGTGGCCCATTAAAGATTTCCTAACTGTTCTTCTTTACTGCAGCAGATTTGCGTTTGGCACAGATATTTTCTCTTGAGAGCAGTACGGTTTCAATTAAGGGGCTACGACCAGTTTCGAGTGTCTCCTAACCTCGGCATTATGGTATTCTTCATTTGTGACTTAATTTTTTTCACATTTAACGAGTGATAGAAATCCTCCCTTCTCCTCTGCTTTTATTTAAAACAGTCTCAATATGGAATAATATTTTATTCTGCTTTGATTCGGAAACAGAAAAATTCTCCCCAGTCCACACCACATCGCTCTTACTTAAACAAAAGACCTGTTCTTTTTACTCTGTTCACACATTTCCTCCCTCACTCAAGGGCAAACACCTACTCCGGCAAATATGCAGCAGCTTCCCACATGCATGCATGCAAATACTGCACATTCATGCACACATGCATCATTAAAACACACATATATACACGCTGACGCAAAAGGCCATTCATCAGTTTGTTTATATCAATAATTTCACATAATTACCACTCTGTTTTGTCAGGGTCCGCGGAGTTGGAGAGTAAATGCTTGCTCTTGGCTCAGAGTTATATTTCTCATTCCAGGAGGGGAGGTGGGGGGGGTTGGTGAGAAATGGAGGGTTCATGAATAATGCCTCTGCCACTGGTGCAACAAGGACAAGATTAATCCCCTCGCGGAAACACCAGGCCCTTTTTCTGATTAATTTCACATTTATAATTTAGTAATTGCACCACGAGGACAGTTGGATATACAGCTAATGAGATTTACACATGCTCTCTGGACCCGGGTCTCACTCAGCTGTAGATTCTCTTTACATTGTGCATAAGTGTGTTTCTTTTCCTTCCCTAATTTGCAGCATTACTAGCGGGAACCTGTTTCCACAGCTGAACGATGAAATGATAAAAATGTAAAAGAATTTGAGTCATAATATAAAAAACACATTAATACACAACTTTGTCTTTTTAAAAATATATATTTTATGTAATATTTTACATGATATCCTACATATTATCTGTGCACCCAGAGTGTTATGTAGCTTATTCCTCTGAGCTATTGAACTCAATTGTTGTTCAAAATGTATTAAAAAACCTTAATAAACCAAACTATGTGCATGACCTTCCTTTATTATGATAAAATCACAGGCAGGTGGTTCATGTCAAGTCAATCCAACACAAAATGCATGCATGTGTGTTAAGCTGCAGCTGAAAATAGTCTTCAGCAAATGCACTTATAATTCTTGTGTGGCTAATTTTTGCTAAACTCTACATTTTCCAGCTGTTCAAAGACCTAAACAGTCGCCTTTGGCAAAAAAAAAAAGATATTATTCCAAAATGTTTAATAACTTTTTGAACCACTCATGCGATCCACATGCTGTAAAAAGTCATGTAAACGGGAGTTCTTCAGCATTTTAGAGGTATCATTAATGTCTTTTTTTGCTTGGGATAATGTTATAATGATTGCTGACTGTTAGAAAAAGTTAGGAAAAAAAATAAATGCAGGTGAGTCAAACTGCTTCAGGTCTTTAAGGACATTACCAACAATTAACAATAAAGAAAAAGCCCTGAGAGGCAGAGTTACATGTTGATGTTTTGGTCTTTTCATAGAAAAAAAATAAAATATAATAAGACCAGACTCATTTTTTCCATGAAAATTGGCAGTATAGATCAAATATGAGACTCTACACTCTATCAGAAATAATGTTTTTCTGGTCCTTTGATAAAAAGAAAAATACAAATTTAGGCTGCTTTTCTTAACAAACAAATGATTTAACAAATCTATACATCAAAAAACCCCAAGAAGATTCCTATTGTTTTTAGCATTATTTACAAGTTGATGCTAAATTGACTATTAAGTACTGTGTCAGTTAAATTAGTTAATTTGTTGCCTTAAAGCTATTTAACTTGTTAACACATAATTTAACGCACATTTTCCTAATTAAAACCCATCAGCCTGGTTGTCCGGCAATCACAAACAACAAGTAAGCCAACAAGGTCATTAGCTGCAATGCAAACTGAGCTAATATGCTAACCGCAGCTACTAGCTGTAACCCAGAGCAAAGTGTATACTAATAAGCAATTAGAGGTGGATATCCTGCCTTTTCCATCATTTTTACACATTTTGAATTAACTTCTGTTCAGTTTATTATCTGTTGGACATTCACAGTCAAACTCGATGCACAAAAACACAAGGAACATGGAACATGAAACACGAAAAAGATCAGAAGGTATTAAGGAAATAAACCATCATTCATATTCCGTCCATGCGTCTGAGACAAGGCAGCGAGCGTCCAGGCGCTTGCTTTCCTTGGCACTGATTAGTCCCACATTCTCGTCAAAGTAGACGTGTTGTTTTTATTTTCATGCTCCAGCTGAGGAGAGGGAAGCGAGGAGAGAGGCGGTTAAAGACGACCGTGACCAGATCCATACGCCGTAGCTGTGACTTTCATTGCTTCACATATCATTTTAAAAACCATCCAAAAAGCACTTCACCGCGGACACTTGAACCGATCGAGCCGGCTTTCATCTCCCGCCCTGTCTAACAACCCCGTCCTGGTTCTGTCCAATCTGGATTTCATTCCCGTCTCTGTCTCTCATGGTGAGTAATGCCTTTGTAGTCACACACCCTTCATGTCCAATATTTAATATGTACCAAGTGACAAGCCAAGGAAGTAAGCAAGAATGTAACACGCTGGTTATTGGCCCGGAGACCCAACAGACGGGTCAAAAGGATCGGACACTTTTCCAAACTGTGACCTAAAATACGAGAAGTAATCAAGTCTTTAATGGAGCACGGCAACGTAAAGAATGCCATTGTCAAATTCACAGGACTGTAACAAGAAACTCAGTTATAACTATGAGCCCGAAGGGACCCCGGTGGTGCCGGAGTGCATTTTTACACAGTTTTTACATACAGAGTGTGAAACAGAAATGTGGAGTGCATCACCTCGTAGCCGGAGCCTGTGTGCAGGCTCACGGGTGAGCAGCATTAATGGCGGCCTGTTCCCATCTCACACATCTGGTTCACATGATCAAACAGGGCCAATAATTCTACTGTTTCCAAGAGACGGAGCGAAATGGCCCGATGACTTACCGCACAACACTTGGAGGTTAAAGGTGCAATCTATGATTTAAGTATGAATGAATTTTTCTTCCTGCCACCAAAATCCAGACCGCAAGAACTGAGATTTTAGGTATTGTAAAGCAAGAACTCTTATCAATTTAATCAGTCACCATCAAAAAAATCTAATGTATTATGTTTTTAAGATTTTTCTCTAAATTTCCAACATATTTCCTGGAAATAACTGCATAATTTGGCATTGATTAACAGTGGTAAATTGATTCACTTCCAATTAATTCCAACTAAATTTCAGCAGAACCAAGAGTCTTTCTGTTTGTGCACAACAGATGAGCTTAACATGCAAAAACGCAAAATATTTCTCCACAATCAAATCATATATGGAGAACAAGATTTCCAATGAAAAGTTAATAATGAACTTTGGTTTAAATTGTGCTTTTATTTCTTTTATTCTTGAATTATCACCAATTTATGTAAAATTCTTTCTGGGAACTTCAAGTGACTGTTACCAGAATTGTTCTTTTCCATCATCACATCTTTATTGTTTCATATCACAACATAAAACAAAACCTAAAGTTGAGTTTTAACTCAAAGAAATGTTAAATCCAAATGTTTTAACACCATCTGTGGTTTACAGAGGTAACAATGCTTAGATTTTTTCTAGCAATTTGGTTGCAGACCTCAGCAACTAACTTGGTGACAGTGTTTTCATTATTAATAGGAGTTATGGCCAAAACTATATTAAGTTTTAAGCTGCATGTGCAGAGTTTATGATGCTGAAGTTCATGACTTAACTTGAGGAATCAGCCTGGACAGACGAAGGCAGGGTGAGTGAGAGACAAGGAGGGTAATAAGGCAGAGTTTATATATATTTTTTAACCTTCTGCATTTAACTTGTCAGCAATTATATATTCTAATTAAAGCAAAATACAGTGTTTATGTTTGAGTGGGAGTCAAGAAAACCAAACAAACTGACAAAGACAGCGAAGAAGACAGAGACTTCGACATTTTTCAGAAAACTTCATCGGTAATTTGCTTACAAACCCTCACTCTCTTGCTCTGCACGTCTGCATTAAAAGAAAAACCCACATTTAATGGTGATCCAGGATACCTTCGGGGGTGCGAGTGGTTTGGAGGAAACGCTGTATGATAGCTTGTCCTCAGTTACTACTTTTGTGACTCAGTCCCCCTGAGAAAAGAGAGCACATTTTTATGAGTAGACACATCATTAGTCTAATGTGGGGACGGCTACGCGTCATCGCATAGGATGAGAGAATGTCAAGGCATGATGGACCACACATGTTGCTCGTGTCCCACAATGCACAGCCCCTGTGGAGCAGCGGCAGCAGCAACCCTTTTGTCTCCACGTTTTTTACTCCCCTGCTCATCTCTGAATGCCCTTCCCCAGTGCCCTTTGCAGCAGACAAAAACTAATGGGATTCGGAGGACAACTGCAGCAGCCGTGATAGACGGAGATTTATATAGAGGGATGAGTGGGGAGAGTGATGGAGTTGTCTGCTGCAGATCCAGTCCCCACATCTGTCCGGTTCTACTTGGCAGCACTTCTGAGCAATTCAGCTGGGAGAGAGATATGCAGGTGTTTTTTCTTTTTTTCCCCCTCCTCTCCTTTTGCACAAACAGATGCATCAAGCTAAGCCGAGCCAAGCGGCAGACGGACGGCAGTGTCAGATGCATGAAAAGAAAAATGTTTTGTTCGGGCCCAGGCTGTTCATTTGGGAGAGACGTGTTTTTCAGCAAAGTGTTTAAACAAACTGAATGATTTGCATTTTTTTTTTTTTGTGCCAAAACAGTCAATCCTCTTTGTTTTGCCTTCATAGTGGGACTGAGTCACCTGAAGCTTCTGAGGACGGAGAGGAAACTTTTCACATTCATGACGTTTTGCATACTTGAGACACACAAACATGTTTGCTGAAAATTTGCATCAACATGCATGTTTTTGTTCGACAAATCCTCCGACTGAAACAGCACAAGCTCCTTTTATAACACATTAGATGTCTGATCTGTAGCTCCTTGTGTCAGAGCATCATTTTCTGTGCCATCAAATATGACTCAGCTGAGGTTACAGAAGGAGCATCATGATTAAAGAGAAACTAGACGGTTGGTAGCCAACAGGAGGAACACCAGTCTTAAACTTGTAAGCTCAACCTCCCAAAGAGTTTTTGTAATTAAGATGTCTAAAACTGCTGCCTTTGCCTTTTAAAGTTTGCTTAGATTGAGCATAAACTCTTGTTTCAAACTTTACTGAAGGCAAAATAATGCACGGATTGTTGCTATAGCCGTAGCTAGCTTGCAGTACTGTGCACATTTGTGCATCACGTTAGACCGGACGTCACGTATATGTTTGCCCCCTTTCTGTTCACTTCCGTAATTCAAAGCAATTCCCTTTTGAATGTCTTTTTATAAAATGAAGTGTGTTTCTGGGGACAGCGATTGCAATTCAGAGTCGAAACTTTGTTAAACTTAACAGAAGTTTCTGGTTTCACTTTGGTCAATGTCTCCTTCTTCCTCTGTGTTTATATGCTGGAGTCATAAAGTCTGAAAAAATATCAGCTAAAACTTTACCTTTTTGACTTGATGCCTGTTTGTTCTTTGTAAAAATCAGCATTCTTTTGTCCTTTGCAGATGTGATACCTCTATAATTCACTTTGAGTTTGGACTGAGGAGAGGAGGAAACGTAAAGCTTTATATTTTTAACACAAATGAAAGAAAAAAGTGTCTTTCAGAAGCCTAACTTTAATACTAATCACATAATATGCTTAACTTTCATGCCAGCTCTTAATACAGAAAGAGTCCAGGTCTCCTATGGGAAACATTTCTTTGTGTCTGCAAATTCTAGCCAGTGTTTAAAACCTAGCTGAGCTTCAACCACAGGGTCAGACTGTTTTTTTTTTTCATTTTTCTCAGCACCTCACACCCTCTCTAAGCATGCTCACTGTTGCACTGTGTCTACACAAAACACAGAGCAGCTTTGTTCTTTAACAATGCTTCCTGCCCACTAAATCTAAAGGCCACGACCCAGTGAGATGCTCTCCTCCATCCTCTCTCCTCCAGCTGGGTTACAGTGGGAAGTCATGTTACTGACTCATACATGTACCTAGCTCAACCGCGGGAGAGGAAGCAGGAAATGCTCGCCATAGCGGGACTGCTTTGTACCCTATGGGAGATAATGGGCGCCGTGCAGAGAGGCAGGGATGTGCCCCGGGCAATGTTCCACATCAGCACATCGCGCCCCATCCACACTGTCTGGACAGGAAGCAGCCTTTCCCGTCATCCCGCTCATCATCAGCCCGTGTCCCTGCCCTTATAATCGTACAAATGCAGCCCTCTGATTCAATCCTGGTGTGTTTTCTGTTCAAATTCACAGCAAATGGGTATCATTTGCAGCTCTGACAAAGTAATTTGTTGTTAGAGAAACTGGCGTGTGATGTGAAAAAGAATCGAAAAATGTTATGCTAATCAGGAGGAGATGGACAGGAGCATAATAAACTAATAAAAGGGGTCAGGGTTTCATTATCTCCCACCCGTGTCACGGACAAAAACACAGATGTGTAATGAATCATTAAGTCAGTTTGTATTTCACAAATTACGCGTTGACCCTCCCTCGTTCTGGCGGAGCGTCGCCTCGTCACACGGAGCCGTCGGAGGGGTGTAATCCACACACCGATCTCATCAGCGTTACAGCAACAACAAACAGATCCAATGAAGAAAAACAGCTGCGTGGCAGACAGTTTGTGTGTGTGTGTGTTGTGTTTGTGGCAAACTGACAATGATTAGGAAACAAACACAGGTGATATTAATTCAAAATTTTCATAAGAACATGCATGATGTGGATCTCTTCAAAGACGGGTAATAATGGCTGTCACGCTGTCTGCCGTCTGCTCTGCATGTTTGGTGAAAACATGATTATCTCTTAAAAATCTTTACTTTGTAATTTTTTTTTTCTGCCGTCATTTGGAGTCAATGTTGACAGTTTTATTCTTGAATGGCTCCATAAATAAGTCAAACAGCCACACGCAGGTCTTGTCTAAACAAGGCTGTTGGGTAATTGCTCATTTATTGCTTTCATAATGCTCGGCGTTTTTCTTCATGACCTCAAAGTTTGAAAAGGAACAGATTAATAGCGCTTCCTTTTTATCTCCAGCAGCAGTAAAAACTCAGCCTGGAGGCTCTTAACTGCACAACCACAGCGGCTTTTAAATCAATGATGTTGTGAAAGCATCTTTCGTCTTGCACGTAAACAAGTTGCCTGGCGATGCTTTTTTTGGTTTTGACTTGTTTTTCGGTCTTTTTTTCCTTTGCTCCAGTCACTGAAAGCATTTCAACATTAACTCAGAGATTACTGGAGGTGGAGGTTAAAGCTGACAAGACTAAACACACACACACAACTTCTTACAGCCATAAAACATCTCTATCATATAAATCTGCCAAAAAGCTGTGTTTAATAAAAAGATCCATTTACCTACTCAATGCATATTTTAAATTTTGGCATTAGAAAGGCTTAAGAAAGCTAAAAATTCTCTAAAATTCTGCATTAAGTTTTATTAACTTGAAAACACCTTTTATAAATAAGATCTGATGTAATTTTTAGGTTACATGACTTATCAGCTTAGAAGAAGAAGAAGAGAGGAGGCTGTTTTTCTGTCATCATCCTTCCGGGTATTTTCATAACACAGACAACAATAATTTCTCTAATGGATGGAAAAGGCAGCTGGTTTTGTTTTAATGGCAGTCGACGACAACAGTTTTTGTTTCTGATTTGTGACCTCGACTTTTTTCTATCATGTTTATCACAGCCATGTGTGGCGAAGCCTAAGTCACCCAATATCTGCTAAAACTGCACTTTGCTGCTGATTTGATTTGCTTCAAACCAGCTGATAGAAATGCACCTGATGCACTTTTTCGTTTTTGAAAAAATTACAAGTTTACATCAAATTTTCTTGACATTCAAATGCGAACATGGCCATTATTCTCCCTCATGATTAAATTAATTACACCTTAGTTATTTCCTGTTAAAAAAAAAAAAGAAAAAAGAATACTTTCATTACAGGAGCTGGTGGTGTCACTCAAGAGTCCGTCTTTGGCACCCTATTCGCTCTCACATTGCATGGTTACACAAACACATCCACACACTATAAATCACATCTGGCTACCAGAAAAATGAAAGATATTGACAGAGATATGTTGATGGATGGACAGAGTCTCTGCACAAGAGGACAAGGAGGGCAAAGACTCTGGTTTATAGTAAAAAAAAAAAAAGTAGTTAAAGGGATAAAGCTCCATTTTAATTAACACCCCGGAGTCTCTGTGCTGTAATAAAAACTCCCCGGATGGTGAAAAATGATATTTTGCCATTTACAGAGATAAGTGCTTTCCCAGTCTTTGGCCTGAACAAAAATAGGTTGTGTGATGGAGCTGGAGTTAATGTTTACCTGGCCAGCAGCCACCGCTTTACTATTCATGGTCCGGACGAAGGCATTTCAACACACATGTTTACAGTCTTTGACTCGAGCCTGCTCTTTCTCCGGGTAAACGAATACTGCATAATGGACACCTTCATTTTTTAAGCTTCAGAGGTGTTTTTTTTTCTCTTTTTGAGCTCAATCTTTGTTGACATCCTGGAATGTCAGAGAGGGCGGCGTCGATGCCAACACTGCGGGCGCCCTCAAAATGTAACGAGGATGTGTTGAACGCACCGCGGAGGGATCGTCCGGTGTTATGCATTACCCGAATGTCGCATTGAAATTCTTCTGCCAGCGTTTCCTCCTGAGGAGGAATGTGATAAATGCCCCTTCGTGTCACAGACATAAGTGCTTCCATAGATTACTGCAACACATCGGACACCACCTGACACAAATGTGCTTCAATGACGGCTCATCTTTCTTCCCACTCATCTCTCTCCTCCTTTTTTTTTTCCTCTCCTCAATATGCCAAGGACCTTTGAACAAACAGGTTAAAAATATCATCCAATCACGGTCTTGTTTGGAAGGAGATGATTGAGTGGGTGAAGCAGGAGAACAGGTTGAACGCCTCAGCTGTAGGTTTTGTAATTTTGAGCTCGGTGAAGGACAGTCAGGGTGTAAAGATCTATCAGGGTGCATGAAACACACCCACCTCGTATTGACAAAGATGTCCGTCCGTGAATATCTGGCTCGTTCTTGGCCCTGAAGGATCAAACGCACCGGTCCAGGATCACAGCTCTTCTGTGCCACATCAAAAACGGAGGATGTATGCAGAAAACGTCTGAGAGCAGATGCCTGCGTCTTGACTTGTCAGCAGAGATGCTGAGGAACATTTGTTCACACTCATCGGTTGAAAATAAATAGATACTTCTGATCATTCGGGACGGATCTGTGAGAGCGGAATGATAAGCATCTTGTAGCTCTTTCACTGAATCCTCCAGCGTCTGCGTCTACATCTGAGCAGCTGGGAGCCATTTAACCGCCATCAGACCCGTGATGGAGTAACGAGGAAACTTCTGGATCGACCTCGGATTGCTCTGACCTGCTAAAGACCTGACCACCACTTCTGAACAATAAGCAGCTCACACACACAGAGAGCCGAGACTTTCAATCAATGTCAGTGTCAAGCTTCAGTATCAGTAACACCTTTGATTACTAAAGAGTAAATATGACGGGTGATTGATAAGTTCATGGCCTCAAGTAGAAGGAGATTAGTTTTCAGTTCTTACAGCTACAGCTCAGCTTTTGGAGTGGTTGTGCAGAAAGTTTGATGTTAATAACTTTTGAGGTTTTTTTTCATTTCAAGTAATTGAAAACTGCAAGTCAGCACAGTCTGAGAAAAAGAGACAGTATCCACTTAGTGAAATCATTTCTCTCTGCCACATTTAAATGCAGCATCCTGTTTCTTCACCACACTGCGAGAACAAACCATCACTGTTTGCTCTGTTTACAGTCACTTGAGGAACCGTCTACTTGAAGAAAATCCAGCTGAAAAACTCTGATTTGTTTTGTTTGTCTGACAGTAAGAAGTTGTGTTGGCTCTTTGTTAAAAATGACTTTTGTTGTAGCAAGATTTATTCAGGATGCATGTCAATTAAGACAAAGAATATTGTATCCGACATAATAAGATGCTTCTCTAATTGAAATAAATGCTCAGAAATGTTATTTTTGAACTTTTATTACTTATTCGTCATGTGGGTTTCATGGTTGTAGTTGTTAATTAGGCTACGTTCACACTGCAGGCTAAAGTGACCCAAATCCGATTTTTTCGCCCCTATGCAACCTGTATCCGATCTTTTCATGACAGTGTGAACGACACAGATCCGATTTTTTCAAATGCGACCCAGGCCACTTGGAT
>JAPZDZ010000014.1:4716492-4743845 GCA_029783805.1 Acanthurus tennentii | reverse complement strand
TGTTTGTTAGAAATTAATTAAATGCACAAAATTTTGGAATTTTTTTTTGCAAGACAAAATACACATATCATTGATTTATTTTCTGTCAGTCAACTAATCAATTTAGTGACTAGTGCACACCAGTGTGATACAAATAAATAACTGCAGTTCTCATCTTTTAGGGTTTAGTTGGGCAAAAATGTAAAGAGCACTTGTTTTTACATTAAGTGGACTACACTGGGATATTCTTTCCGTTCTATAGCAGAAGCCTGCAGTGCTTTCTAATGAAACTTTATTGGCGGGGTAGGTGATGTAACAGATGACAAACCATCCAAGTGCTTTATATTTACTGCAGTTCCAGATTCTGCTTTGATTTCTCCATCGCGCTGCTAAAATACGACTCCCTGAGCACAGTGATGCATGAAACACAGGCAGCCGGATCCAGTCGTGAAACGAGACGCAGACCCGAAACCCAAATAAGAAACACGGCACATGAATCCCGGCCTCCTTTTAAATCAAATTCACCACTTTGGCACGTGTTTAAGTGCTGGGAAGGAAAAGTAAAAAATATATTTGGGATGACTAAGAAGTTTTGAACATAACAAACAGCGTGTGTACATGACAGAACATAACACATGTTGTAATTGTACGTCATTCCTCTCATATGGAACTAACTAGCTAAAATAGCCGCCAAGACTCATTCAGGCAGCTCTATTCCCTATTAAAGGACCAAATCCAATGTACACAGTAACATTCAGTACATCACTCAATGTGTCCTTTGTACGCTCGTCCATAAACTAACCACTTTGGAATAAAAGGCCTGACGCATCACTGCTTTCGTTCCCCTACTGAATGAATTTTACTCGCAAACCAGCTCAGCTCTGCTCTCATATACCGGCTGTGACTCATGTCTGCCTGTAATATAAACGCCAAAAAAAGGTCCCAATGTGCCATAAGGTCTTATTTTCTGTAAATCATGTGTGTGCATATAACGACAGCTTGACAAATGAATTAGAGAGGAGTAAAGAACTAACAAGTGATCAGCTCTGAATGGGCCGTTTCCTGGTGTTATCCTGGATCTTGTTTTTTTTGAGAGGAGCTTGGAGCAGAGCCAACGTCTGACGGGAGCTGTAAAGACGAACAGGGAAGTGGGCATGAGCGCTGTCCACTTCTCCCCCACAAGCCTTTGATTCATTTTTCCTCATGCAGCAGGGAGCCCTGGCAGGCATAACTACACTCCCACAGTGCTCCCCTGCCACCACCACCAGATAATAATCCTGTAATTGGCTCAATATTTCTGCTGTTTGCAGGCGAAGCAAAGGCCAGCGTCGCTCTTGGTGGCTTGGACTCACCAGATATTTTCCAGGTCAGTAGATGCTAGCGGAGGTCAGAGAGAAAAGGAGGAGGAAGGAGGGAGGGTGATTTAGAGTAATGACTGCTGTGCGGTGAGGGGAAAGCCCACTCCTCTGAGCTCAGAGCTTTGCTGCTCTGCCAACCTCGTGCAACAGCGCAGCCCTTAACCTGCCCTGCGGCTGCAATCGCAGACAGCGCTGCAGCACATAAAGGCGTTCAATGACACACTTATGACGTGGGATGTCCGTGTAACAGCCTCTGCAAATTACTCCGGGAATCCAGTGGAAACACTAATGACTGCAAAAAGACGTGTTTTCTGCGAGTGTATAAATCGTTTTTAGAGGCAGGCAGCGAGTCGGGCTCAGCCGAGGCGGGATGGTGACGGATCCAACTGTTTATAATTCATGGATTACAGGTGTGAGCTTTCCAGCAGCAGACAGTTTTAATCAGGATGATGGTCCGTTTTATGACCAGTCTCAGTCCTCTAAGATAAGCCCACCCGACCTGTGTCACCTTTGCTTGCACACCTGCACTTTACAGCTCTAAATCTCCCGCCGGACAGTTAAGTACTCATCCAACATGGCTGCACAGGATTACTGCCACCTGAATCACACAGCTTCTGTGACAGAAATGAGTATTTTGAGTTTTCTTTTGTTTAATTTCTCACTTTTATTCACATTATAAGATAAGATTGCCTCTGCTCCTTCAAATAGTGAAGATGTAACTTTAAATTTATATGCAAACACGCCAAAATAAGTCAAATTAGGACGGTTAGCTTAAGTACTACGTAAACAGATGAGGCACTCTGTTGTCACAAGCCAAAAACTCTGCTTTCCCTCGACTGCATGTTAGTCAGAGTCAAGTAGAAATTATCCAAGGTGGGCTCCTGGAATTTAAAAGTGAAATTAGAGCGGTGCATGGGAACTGTGGGGGGTAGGAAGCAATTTTGTGAGACACAATTACCAGATAAGAGAGTGGTCTATTCTGGGAAAACAACATGGGAGGACGGGGTCCACTGTTTTCCTCTGGGAAACGACATGGTTTTGATAAAGGGCAAGTAGGAAAAGAAAGAAAGCTCGCGTGTCACAGGGGACATATAAGATAACAATGTCACTGCGCATGAAAAACTTTGAACATGTCAGCTTTTAAATAACAGGAAATTCGTTGTCAGATTGATGATTTTGTGGGTTTTAAATTAGAAGAAAAGGATGTGAGTGAGTTTTGAAAGATTGTGGCGGTGGAAACGGGGGGGGAGCAGGAAATTAGACTCAAAATGGAAAAACTGTTAAACCTCAGAGTCATTAATAAAACAACTTTGGTACAAAAAAAAAACTTCCTAGTGATATTGAAAGACAAGGACAAGTGGGAAACTTTGTGAAGGATAAAGCTTTCTGTCCTCCCTGAGGCTCAGATGGAGGAAAAGCAATAAAGGAAAGTTAATCAACAGCACGAGAGGAGATTGAGGGAAAAAGCAACATTGGAAATGGTAGAAAAAGCCCCACAAGATGTGTTGTCTGTTCTCATTTGTCTTAAGTTTCAGTCACATTGGCTATTAGTTGATGAAAGCGTTCATTCGTTCACACTTTTCTAGCCCCAAACTCGAGGCTTTAAAAAAAAACTTGCGCTGGCCAGCTGCCATTGCAATTTATCTCTGCTGAAATGTTTGGCTGCACTTTGGAAAATTTAAATATTTTATGTACACTTAAATATTACAGACCACATAATATAATGTTTGGAAAGAAAAATAATCTGCCCTTTGTGACTTGTTATTTTGGGGGGGAACTTGATAATAAATGGAGTAAGGGAATAATATCCTACACTGTAATAAAAACATTTTTTCATAAAGTTCTGTATAAATAAATCTCCCTGCTGGACACTCGTTTCACCCCCGAGCATTGACTTTTCCCTCGTTTTTTCCCCTTCCATACAATAACCGCTATGCAGTTTGGTAAAACATTTATAGAGTTAGCTTTGCGGTATGTTCTTATAAATTTATCAGTAGTGTTTTTAACAGAATCCTTCTTTTTTCATGGTGCTGAGTGTAAGTCCTCGCTTTATTGCATAAGGGAGGGGGGAGAAATAAGCTTTATCTTTATGGCAACGTGCTTGTGAATTATTCACCCTCTCTAACTGTGGAGGAAGACTGAAGGGGGCAAAGAGGCTGCAGGATGCATTCAAACCCTCTGAAATCTTTTACACATCAGCTAGCAGAAGTCTACACACTTCCAGGTCCAGACTGCGTATCAGCAGAGAGGATGGGAGGTGAGGTGAGGAGGGGAGTGATGAAGGAGAGAGAAAGGGAGTCACAGGGGAGATCAGAAATAGAAAGAGGAAAGGAAACAGACGGGCAGAAATATCCCATTTACAAACTGGCACTTTATACGACTATATATTACTTTTACAAAGTTGTTTTTAAAGGATCACTTCCATGGTCACATGATCGTGCAGGTCCTTAAAAACAACCCACGGGTTGAGCAAACTTATTTGGAGGAGAAAATGGTGGAAAATGATAAAATTACTACTTAAACTTTCTGTCCCAGACATCCATCACAGTTAATGTGTGTTCTGTACTTACAGTCCTATTACTAAACCCTTTTTATGAGGAATAAGGATTTATTTATTATGTATATATTTCAGTTTTTATCTCAAAATACACTTTTGCTTGTTTAAAACCAGTCTTATTTCACCGTAGTGATG
Source organism: Acanthurus tennentii (assembly GCA_029783805.1). NCBI lineage: Eukaryota > Metazoa > Chordata > Actinopteri > Acanthuriformes > Acanthuridae > Acanthurus > Acanthurus tennentii. The sequence goes on along the minus strand of JAPZDZ010000014.1, from coordinate 4,739,816 downwards.
TTAAACTGATCCTAGATCTCAAAATTTACTTAAATTTAAACCATCTTTACTAGCAAACTCAAACATGGTACATATTCACAGATTTTATACAGGTTTTCCTTCTATACATGCTGTATTTTCTATCAGTTCTGCTCATATTAAGACAATAATGAGCTCTAATATCTGTAACATTGTTGGTGAAACACAGATTTGTATGAATCTTTCATGTGGTTCTGTGGAGAAACATATATTTTACACCTTCTTGTGATTTTAACTAATACATTTTAATCCATCCACAGTGCTGCTTTGCTGCATTTATACCTGAATTCTTATGTGGAAAAGGTGCAATTACACTGACATGTGAGCACTCAAGATGCATTTCACTGGCATAAAATGTGGTGAGAGGAAGCCAAGTAAAAGCTCGTGTCCGAATTAGCCGAGATGCAGAACTGATTCTGATTATTGCCTGGAGAGTCTGAAAAACCCCACATAACCTGAAAGGGAGCCAGCAGAGAGGAGGCTATATTTTGCATCTTGATGAATGTCCCATTAAAACCAAATTACAACATGACCCAGGCACTAAATATATAACCCAAAAGCCCGAGCTCTGCGTTGTATCTAATGTATATATCTTTGGGTGAATTCTCAGACACGGCGCTCGCATTACTTTTTCATAGTTCTCTGACCCACTTGTTCAGAGTTACATGGAGTTTGAGACAGAGCAGAGAGACGACACTTCAGCGGGATCAGCTTTGGTTACAGCTCAGTGCTATTTTTCTTTCTGCCATGTCAGTTTCAAGGGTCTCAACAGCTTGTGGGAGATAAGACACTTAAACTTGGAGTTAATACCAAAGCTCATTTTCAAGGTATTGTGTTCCTTCAATGTTCTCTTACACACTGAAGGTGGCTTCATTAGGAAATTTCAAGTGGTCTTTCTGTCGCCCCCCCTTTATCCCCTCTCTATAGTTTCTAGTACTGAAATAATCGGATGAAGGGGGGTAAAAAAAAATTCACAGAAAACCACTTGCCTCAAACGGAAACTGTTTCAATGGGTATTTAAATTCTACATTTAAGCCAGATTTGAATACAGGAAAAAAAAAAAAAAAACCCTGTGTCAAATGCATGAGAGCAAAATTAAATGTGAATTTGTTCGGAGCCAAATGGAAGGCTTTGAAGGGGGCTGCGCTGCGATAATTACCCATGACAAAAGGCTAGGGCTTTTGTCTTTGGGACCATTACCATGGTGATTTTCGAGCTGCTGAAACATTCAATATAAACATTTCAGTCTACTGAATATGCCACATAGACTGTCAGTGAAAAAAAAAAAAAAAAAAATCTGTTATGAGCCACATTTCTGCTGGCACAGATCCGACTGCGTGCCTCCACTGCTGCTGCTGCTGCTCGTGTTGTTGAAAGGAGAAGAAGCAACTCAAATATCAGAGCTCAGGAAAAAAAAAAAAGAGCTTGTGATTTAAAAAAATATAAAAGCTAAAGTCTGATAACTAAAGCCCAGTTTCAGATCCCTCCGCAAACACAAACTGATGGGCTGGCAAAAAGACAATCCCTTCCGCCTTCCCTCTTTTTGTAGACTGAGAGACACTGAAACAAGCATCTCTGAGCGTCTCTCCTCAGTTCTGTGCGGTGACGTTCATTTTCACCAGCAAACATTGAGATTTTCTTTCACAAACGAGTGTATTGTACTTTCATTTTCCTCCTCAGAGAGTGCTTTAATGTCCCCTGAAGGAAAAGCTCCATGAGGACACAACGACAGAACAGAAAACTGTCTTTTTCAATCCTTCGTCTATGATCTCATACGTATTCCAGGAGGCGGTTTATTAAACACATTCTTGTACGATCAGAGATGAAGCTTTCATTAAAACTATCAGTGCAAGGAAACGTGAGCAGATTCAAAACATCTCATTACCTCAAAATGCACTAAACTCTCTGAGAATGTCCTTAAATGCTACCGTTCTCACTAAGCAACAGTGTGTTAAAATGCACAACCACAGCTAAGAAATGCATCCAGTGCTCTGATAAAATACAGTATTAATCACACAGCAACGTGCACGTCTGTTATCATCTTATTTGAATTCTTTTTGTCAGGGAAACATATGTCCTTGTCAGGCTTTTGCTCCATTTACTCCTCCTGCTGTAAACACCACGACACAGTGGGTCAGTGATGAATTACAGCTTATTTCAAAGTCAGCAATCAACAATTCAGGGACACTTTTAATCCTGAGCAGTATTTTTTTTTTTTTTTTGTTGCCTGCATCTGTTTTTCATTACACTGTAAGAGGCATCGCAGAAGGACTCGCCAGGCTCATGTTTCACAACGAAGATCCAGCGAGGAGCTCCTGCAAAAACGACTGAATTAGGGTGACAGTTACCTAAAGGGAAGAGCGTTGGACATGTTTCATTTACAGTACAGACGAGGCTGCATGTAATCTACTTTATTCTGTTTATTAATTCTCATGAACAGGTTAGTACACTTATCAATACCTTCTGACCTCCTTTATCCTTAAAGTCAAACATCAGTTAGTTAAAAATCAGTTAATAAGGTTCAAGTTCATCACCGGAATAATGACTTATATATGAAGCGTGAACAGAAAATACTTGTTAGTTTGATCAGTTTATTGTTTGATTTGTACTTTTCATGGGATTTGTTGACAAAAATAAATAAATAAGTGAATGAATAAATATATAAATATATAAATAAGTTGGCGATTCAATCAAGGGAAGACTTAAGGCAGGACCGATGAGGAAGAGCTGGGTTTTACTGTAACGTGTGTGTGTGTGTGTGCATGTGTTTGTGTGTGTGTGGCTGCTGCTTTATTTTAAACCAGGCTTGTCGCGCTAATTACATTCACATGATGATAAGCATGCGAACGTGACGTCGTGTTCATCCTCAAAACCCCAAGTGTTTCGACCATCTGCTTTCATCTTCGACAATCTTGTCATCTCACACTCAACGGCACAGGTAAGCAAATCATCGTCCTGATAAAACTACAGCGGCTTAACTGCATTTTATATCACACTGTACTGTAACACACACACTTTCACACACAATTAAAGTAAAAACTTGACAGGTTGAAAGCCCGAGTCTGAGTCTTCTGGCACACTTCTGAGAGCTCTGACTGTAAACCGCCTGGGATTTTTTAAAATAGAACAACTTCTGAAAAGGAGTCATTGTCCCGTTCGAATGCAAAAGCATATAGAGAAAGCCAAAATTAGTCAGGTAGCATCTGAGCCAACAGTGCCGGAGTAGACGGGCTGGCAGATCTTCTCACCGTGAACTCAGAACATCATTGTATTTGACTCTTAGACGGTGCAGACTGCCTCACAGCAGAGAGCCGGTGTCAGTTTCATGCCATCATGCTGAGCTGCATTACATTTTTTTTTTACTTTCTTACAGACCGAGAGGCAGCAGAAAAGCAAGAGGCAATAAAACCCCATTTCCATATGAAATTCAATAGCTGCAACTTAAAGGTAGAGCTCAACCAAATGTGAAAATGCAGTCATTACCTTCTCATCCACATACCAATGTAAAGCTGACTGAAGTTTCTTGGTCCACAAAATATTTTTGGAGCTTTGCAGCAAAGCAGCGTTCCAGTATTAAACCTACACGACAAAAGAAGCTGGGAACTTGTTTTAAAACATGAAAAATCTTGTTGTTGTAGCTTCTTTTGACAGAACTGATATATAAAATGTTGGTTTTAGTGTGTTTTTCTTTTCTAACAGAGGCAGAGGAAGATGGGGTGCATGTTAAAGCTTTTAGTGCGGTGACAGATGATGACTGAATTTTCGTTTTCTTTTTTGGAAGAAATGTTCCTTTAATGAAAGCCAGATTTGTCAGTTACCTTTTAGGAGCACAAAACACCAGGAGTCTTGGTTTACAGAGCTGAACAAAGAGTCGAACAGACAGCAAAACTGTGCTGCACATATTCAAAACACACAGAACCTGAGAGCTCAAGTTTCTTCTTTAAGGAGAAGCAGATAGACCGTGTGAGATACTGGGAGTGCAGAGAAAGGCTGAGGATAAGAGTCAAGCATCAGGCGGACAGCGGTATCTAGGAGTGTTAAAGTGATTACACTGTCTCCGTGCTCTCTTCCTCTCCGTCTACCGCTTTTCCCTATTCCATTTTCTCCCTCCTCCCTCCATCCTTTCACTCCCAGGCTCTGCATACAAAGAGCCTGGCACCATCGCATTGCTTTCCTCGTCTTTGTGCCAAGCCACAGCAGAGCACACAAGCCAGTTCGCGCCCTCCAAGCCGACCTGCCACCGCAGAAGAAGCAGAGAGGGGCAGAGATTAGCATGAATAAATGCCCCCCTCTCATCGCATCTTTTGACATAAACTCATTAACAACAAGCTCGCTCGGTCTCACTCTTTTTTTTTTGTTTCCTAGATTGCAGCCCCACAGAGGTGAAGATTATGTTCCTTTACTTACATCTAGGAGTTTTAAATAATTCACATGATTCTATTTTTTTTTCTTCTCCTTAAACATCCTGGAGAATAAATAATGAGCTTGGTAATAACAAGTTACCAAAATGATTTATGCTCACTGGGGATGAGAATGAATGAGTTCAGGAAGGCAGGCGAGGAGGCGCCGGGGTTAAAGACATGGTCGAATGCGCGATTTCCATTTTTGCGTCCCTTGCATTATCCATTAAATAAATAGCCCGGGGAAAATGGAACTTGGTGCAGCTCGTTTCTGTCGAGGCAGCAGCGCCGTGCATAACGAACAGGTGATGCTGAGGTGTGTGACATCGCCGTGCTATCAGCACCAGTTGCACGAGCTCAGAGTGATTGTAAGCAGTGCCAGCGAGGTGGGGCAAGATGGAGAACAGGTTGTCGCTGAAAGAAAAGGTGAAAAATTACCCGCCGCAGAGTGACACAGGGGCTAAAAACGACACAGGATGGCTAAAGCGGAGCCAGCGGTTGCCTGGGGCTGGGCTGTGACCCAGAATTCAACAGACCCCCAGTGAGAAACCAGGAGGCCCCGTCACAGCTGAGCTTAACTGGCCAAGCAACAGGAAAACACCTCCTCTTCCTCCCCAGACTTGCAGAGAGGTAACCCCATATGGGAAGCCGTACCGAGGGCGCAAGACAATATGAAGTGTAACGGAGAACTGCGGCGTCTGAGGAGCCGCTGACAACGTGCTAATGTTTTAGCCTGTCAGCTCTGTGAGAGCAGAGACGGATGGTTTTAGAAATAGAACGTAATTACAGGGCAGAACCTCATTGTCGGGGTAAGGACAATGCACATAGTGTAGTGGAGGTTTCTTTTTTTCTCCCGTCCTAAAAAGGCGCTCTGCTAAAGCTGGAAGTGAGTTTGAGCAGAGAGACGAAACCAACAGAGACCACAAAGGCAAATGATGTGTCTTTCTGAAATAATTTAAAACGTTAGAGTTGGTTTATTCACCATATTTAAGTATTTTCCTTTGTATTTTATTTCAAATTTGTGGGTAATTCTTGGTAAGGCCAATTTTCTTGAACCAAATCCTGCAGACATTCTCGAACAACCAGTAGGAACTGCTGGTGCAACATGGTTGCAACCTCTTACTAGTTTCACCCCTGTGAACTCCTGCTTTAATCTTCAGCGCTAACACATTATTTAATAGTGATGTTGCTTAACTGTGCAATAATTCAGTTACTTTCAAGGACTGCAGCCAGTAAATATTAGGAGTGGCAAGTCTCTAGGCACCTCAGGGCTCGATATGATTCCAATTCAAAAGGTTACAAAGAGATGATAAGATGATAAATCTGGTAATTATCACTGCTGAGAAGCTGAAACAAAGCAATTTTTGTATTTTGTTTAAAAATGACTTATCAGTTGGCCGATTGTTTCAGCTGTGCAACTTTACTATTGTGGCAGGATTATTGGATCTAACTGTGTTTTTGTTCTACAAATTGTTTTTGCAGAACTGAATGATTCTGAACAAGCTGGGATTCACTTATTTGACTGAAATGTTTCCTTTATAATTGCAGTGAGACAAGAAGAGATGAGCATCTGAGACGTGATAAAGAACTAAACCAGCAACTTTGTGGCTATTTAATCCTAAACCATATATTTATCAAGCTTTTGTTTATCACATATATGAAGTTTGGACTCCTGCAAAGATTCCAGTTCTTTAAATCTCAATGCGATTGATATAGATTTTGATTTGCATACATGACTCATATATTGATATACACAGACAGAAGCTAATATCTCTATTAATAGAGTGACACTGGGGTTTAACCATTTTGCTAATCTTTTAGTGACACGGAAGAAGAGAGAAAAACACAAAACACTGTAGTTTTTATGACGGATATTTTGCTTTCTGCTACCATATCCAGCTAAGATTGAATATTTTGGAAAACTGATCCCTCTGTTTTATGTTTTACCGTCAGTGTTCAAATGTTAAAACACAAGAGCTGAGCTAAAAGACTGACTGACTGAATGCTTTTGCATTTGCACGGCTGTAGTTGAACAGTTATCTCCATGAGGGATGTTGCACTTCATTCTTTTACGAGCAGGTCTGCCACGTGTATTTATGCACGACATTACAGAGGCATGGCCCACACAGCTGTTTGCCCGGATCAGTCCAATAACCGCCGTTCTAATTCTCACCAAAGCCCGGCTGATTACTAAACCAGCACCGCAGCCCGATCTCACATGAGCAGGTGATTGCATGCCATTGCGATGGTAAATGGGGTGTTCACGGGGAGGGGGGAGGGGACACAAGCTTGATGATTCATGTTATCAATCAGAGGGATATTTTTCAATATTTCACGTTGATGTAATCGTCCTAAAAACACATTAACATTGAGGGAGTACTCCGCAGAGAGATAATGGCTGGATATTTGCGCTGTTATTGAGTCAAACTCTGCCAGGCTTGAATGACGGATGTGCCTCACATACAGAGAGAGGCTGCAGCGTGAATAACTACGCTCCGTCCGAATCACAATTAGAAAATAAATAAATAGAGTGTAAAGACAATGACGAGGAGGGGCCGGGTGTGCGCGATCATTTAAAGGGAACACATTTACGGAGAAAAGAAGCAAACCAAAACGAAATGCATATTAGTGCCATTCATATTCATGACAGTGGAATGGAGGCCATTATGAACCACTTTCAATCACATTTGCATTTACATTACGTGGGGCCTGTAACGCAGTAGTAAACCTATGGAATAAATGGTGGTGAAGTAAAAAGTAAAATGTGTTGCAAACAACTAACACATGCTTATCACGCACTTCATCATAGTGAATACCTGTGAATGTGTGCTTGTAAAAATAATGCATCAAATATGATTTATTGTGTCAGAGTTGGTGGAAGGTTTTTATGTGTTTATAGCAAACACGTATGGTAGGTCTTCTTGAGTGAGTCTGTCTCCATGAGTGTCTTCTGTTTGTGCTTTAACCTGCAGACTCCAAGGAGCTCTGCTAAAAGGCCTCTTTTTTTTTGTTATAATGTGCCTCTAAGAGTTCAACAGGGAGAGCTAGCAAGAGCGCACCGGCACTCTACCGCCACAAGTAAAAGCTTTGTGGGTGCGGGGGAAATCCCTCCTGCTGGATTTACGCCTCACCAGAACCAACCCTGCTTAAAAGCCAGTTGGATACAAGAAAAGGGAGAAGAAACATAAGAGCAAAAAACAGGGCGGTGAGGGAGAATGTTCACTGCTGCTGCTGCTGCTGCTGCCGCTGGGTCGAGTGGAAAATAATATGATGTAATAAATGGTTTGTCAGAAACAGACCTGCCCTGGAAAGCCACTCAGTCTGTGCATGCATGTGTGAGTGCATGCATGTGTGCATTCCAGTGCATGTTAGTGTGTATTAAAGCCTCTCCATTAGTGCTCACATAACATTTGTGAGTGCAAACAAAAGCTCAGAATCATCAATGTGAACCGCCACAGCTGAGGCAGTTGTGGGGTGAACCATTGACTATATGAGCCTAATTACACACAGTTGTCTCAGAAGGGCCATAAATCAATGCATGTGGTGAATCCTAAACAACAAAATCAATGCAGTTGCGTCTCAATGGCCATAATGAGAATCTGGTTGAAGGCAAGGATTTTAAATCAGCCCCGTATCGGCTCATTCCAGTCGGGGTAAAGCTCAGTTAGGTGTGAAACGCATGTTAAATCACAGCATGATGAGCAAAACATAAACAGGCGTTCTGACATTTTGAATGTGTAACACTAGAGGTAGTTTTTTTAATCAAAGAATAATGGCACAACAACATTCTTCAGTGTGATTAATGGAGTAATAATTAATTTTTTTTCTTGCTACTGTCTATTGTGATAGGGAGTGGTTATTAATGACTGTGGTAGAAGGGCTGAGGCAGACGGAGAGTCAGTGTGAAGAAAAGCGTGACTCCCAACGTGTAGGAACAACATGTAAACCGGTGGAGGCCCTGAACTCTCATTTGTGTTAATCAAACTTCTCTAAATTGTTTGTATAATGAAATTATGGCTGTCAGGGAGGCCTGGGGGACATCAATTAAGCAGATAAGCAAATGAAAATAAATCACTTTTTATCAAATGTGCGGCTGCCCGCCTGTGTGTCCGGTAAACACAGGAAAAACAGGAAGTGATTTTGTTCAGAGATTTGAAGGTCCATAAATCCCAGCGACAAGCAATCAGGATCACAGCTCTGTTTGTAGAGGCCTGGGAAACAGTGGGAGGACATGAAAACATTACTTCCTCCTCAGAGCCAAAGAGAGCGTTCCGTTTTTTGTTTTATTTTCACTTGACAGTAGTGATATTGTCTTAATTTAGAACCTGATTTCCATTTTGTTTACTGATGATCTCAGGTTTAAGATAGATTTGAGTAATTTCATGATTAGTTTTGGTCTAGTTCAGCGAAAATTAGATGTTTTATTCATGGTAATTTTTAATTTCTGTCTTGTAAGCATTCTTAGGTGTATAATAACAGGTGGTGATGGATAAATTTATCACTCAGCTGATTATCTGGCATTTTAGCACAGCTGGTTTTGGCTGATTCTTACACTCACAAGGTTGATAAAATATGGAGAGTTTTGTTAACCGAAGTGGTCACCAGAGTTTTTTCTCATTTTATGGGTTACTGTTTTTATTCAAGTCACATTTTTTTGTGAAATTTTTGTCATAGCTCTCTTGAAAAAACAAACATTGTAAAACTAAATTAAATTGTTCTGCATTCCGAAACTTTTTGTGGCATCTTCTAGCATCCACAAAACATAAATTTATCAGAGTGTTTGTGCATATGTTCTTCACAGACATCCACACACTTCCAGTTTGATCGTTGTGGTACTGCAGACGTGGCCATTGACACCGATCCATGACATGCATGAGTGCGTCTTTAAAAGGTCTCCAGAAAGTATTTAAAACATGATCATTGAGTCTGGGGTGTCTTTAGCTGTACGTGTCTGTTTGAAAATACATTCAGGCCTTAATAACACTAAAAATAAAAGCCTGAACTTAAGATTAACATTCAAGGGAATGATTATCAGTTCTTTATTTAACTTAGAAGTATTTATATTGGTGTTTCTTGTCTGACGAATACAAAGCAAAAGAAATGAGCATGAAGTTCTTTATATATGCTGGAATTTGGTGATCCAATACGTACAGTGTTTAGGGGGACTGTGGGCTCTGCGAGTGCTGCATGGGAGAGCTACAATGAGCCAAGGCGGTGCCGTTAATGGATGTGATCACAGCTTTCTGGTGAATAATGCAGCCCTGCTAATTGGCAGTATTAATAATTGATGGGGGCGTGTTCGAGGAGTCGGCGGTGGGAGTGGCAGCGGATAAAGAACATAAAACCGTCTTGTTAGAGAAGACTTCTCTCTCCCATTGATGCTTCGGCTCTACGGGCGGATGTGACTTTGTGAGACGAAGATGTCAGAATAAACAATCGCCCTGACAACATAATGACATAATGAGCCCCGGCCCCACCGCATGTTTGACGGTTAAAATGACTTGGGCTCATGTCAAGTCCCACAGGCACCACAATGTTGTTACACTCCACGTCCAAACTGACCGAAGCTGACCGAGAGCTCGCCAGCTGGGTAAATAAAACGACGGCAATAATGCAGAAATGAAACATAAGGTAATGATATAACGGGGTCGGTTTTTATTCAGCTCCAACTCAGTGATGGAAACTAATGTTGTAGACGGGGGCAGGACACAAGCTGTTGAAAAGAAATAGGTGTGGCAAAAGAATGGGACATGGGCGAGTGGGAAAAATAGATTTTACTGTAAACTTGATTTATCAGCTGCTCTCGAGCTATCCAGTTTCCAGAGGATTCATAAAGACCAGCCCATAAACAAGTCTTGTCTTCCTGTCTCCTCGGGTCAACACCTTCGAATGGCTGCTGCTGCTCTTAAAGAAAGAATAGGATCAATATCTCAGGGTGTGTTCAAAGGATTTTCTGACAATCCAAAATCATTTGTTGCGGAGTTCAATAGGTGGTAGACACAAAAGGACTGAGAAACAATGAACTGCCCCGATTATTAAAGCCACTAAAGACTACACCCTTGTTTGTTTGATGAAAAGCAGTGCAGAAAGGCACGACATGAAGCTGAGGATTTGGAAATGTGGCTTTCACATCTGATTGAACATCTAAGCGTGAAAAATGTTCCTTATTAAAAGCAAGTTTTAGCCTTTGAGAGCTTTACAATTTAGGAAATGCACTTATTTGTTTTCTAAGTGAGTGTTGGATGTGTTTTATGTGCAGCTACAACCAGAGGACAGTCAGCCTAGCTTAGCATAAAGAAAGAACAGCTAGCATGGCTTTGTCAAAAAGTAAAATATCTTACAACCAACACATGCTAATTAACACATAATATCTCTATTATGTAATCCATAAAAAAACTAATAAAAGTGGGTCACTTGTGGGAATAAACAGATGAGCTAATAAGTGTTAATTAATGAGCTTTAGAAATGCTGGTGTGCAGACTTTGTTACCCTTTGGACGGAGCCAGGCTTGCAGTTTTCATGCTACGATAAGATAAGCTGCTGACCGCAGCTTCATATTCAAAGGGCAGATATGAGAAAGGTTTGGATCTTCTCATTTTATTCTTGTCGAGAAAGGGAATAAGCGTGTCTCACAAAACGTGAGACTATTCCTGTGAATTGACATTTTCTTTACAGATGATTACACAACTTTATTGCAAGAGTGTGTCCTTTAGGCGACGGTGAAAAGCTCCTCCAAGACTTTGCATCCATAATTTCCCTGCCATTATTCATCTCTCACTTCTCTCATAACTGAAGGAAATCTGTTCCCTGCTCCTCTCATTAACATGCAAATCCTCATCTTTAGGAAAAAAAGGATAATAGAGGGAAAAAAAAGGAGGCCCCTTTGTGCAACTCCAGAGCACTGAGGATGTTCCTTCCTACCTCTATTAGCCGGACATGTTCCTTTGACAGCAATCTCCCTCCTGTCTAATGTACAGTCAGACCTAGTTACAGTAGCAATTACTAGTGTTCAGGTTAAGATTAATTGAATTACTGGGTGGCTTCCATGCACTCCTCCGTGGGCATATCAATCACGGCCGGTGTGCTACGCAGACCCTTTATCACCCTCCTCCATCTTTATGTAAAAAGACGCAGGCTGTGCTGTTGCACTCCATCTATCAATAAACGGGTCCGGGGTGGCAAACTCATTTTCTAACATATTCCTCTCCTTAATCAAGCAGCCTGGCATTTTGGGGGGTAGTTAGGAGAAGCTGTCCACCATCTTTTCTCTAAATTAATAAAATTATAGAGAAAATTACAAAAGGGAGCTGCTGGGATTGTAAAGACTCGTGTTTGGCTCGTTTGATGAATGACTGAAAATGGAAAATAAACCCACTCCCCGTATCAGTTCATAAAATATTAGAGATGCATTTTAATTGATAATTTGTATGGAGAGTCACTGTGAATTGCTCTTTTGTGCTATGCGACCTTCAGAATTTAAAGTACAATAGACCTCATGTAAAGCATTTGTTTGAACAGCTGGATTTCTACTCGAGGAACCAGGTAGCTTTTCTAAACCGCACATGCAATGGATCTGCAGCGCTTCTGTTGCAATAAAGTGGCTCTCAAGGCAGATTAAATGCCACTCCGTCATTTTTTCTCCGTTCACCACCTCCGTTATTAGCCTTTTTAAAAAATTGTGCAGGATTTCTGGTCATGGTCTATAGTGCTGCCAAACCCTAATCTTCAGCATGTTTTATTTCCCTCATCACTACCATGCGACTCTTTGTTCGTCATTTAGCAGAAATATACAGAATACGACTGGGTGTAGAGGCGCTGAAAGCTGGGAAATAACATCTGAAGGAAATAATGTGTTGGCCTCTTTGTGGGCCATGCCAAAAAAATTGCCAATCCCTCATTTTAGATTGACTCCAAGAGCCACACACACACACACACTCACACACCATTCACTTGCGCCTCGAGCTTAGCAACAGTATAATTCTGTGTTTTGCATGGAGACAGAGGTTGGGCAGTCAAATGGAGGTTGTGCCTGAGGTGCCGTCTGGCATAGCCTCTGCCCATGTCTGTAGTTTGGACTCTGCCAAGGCGACTGGCACTGGCCATGCCCTGATGGAGCAAGAAAAAAAGGGATATTTGGTGCCATCCTATCACCACACAGACAGCTGCAGATAGCACACATGGCAAGGGTGTCAGAGTCCATGCCTTTAGGCACAGAGGCAGAGCGGGAGACAATCCCGTGTTTGGCAAGTGAGCCTAAAAAAGACCCTTGAAAAGAGTGAAAGACTTTTCCCTGCTGAGTGATCCGAAGTAAAAGGCTGGAAAGATGAACCCTGAGTAGTAAACACTTATGTGTTTAAAATTACTGGGAATTGAAATACAGAACATATATGTGCGCCAGAAAAAAAGGAAAAGGAAAGAATATGTGGCAAAAGTATTTTAAAGAAAAACACTACAGTTGGAACGGAAAATGGAGGACCCAAGAGGAGAAGGGCTTCCTACTTTTTATTGGTTCCCAGGCTTTCCATAGCTCGGGTTCTCCCTCTTTTTCTGTCTGTCTCTGTCTTTTTCTCTCTGGTGGAAAATATGGAGCGCTCCCTGTCCTGTGATAAAGCTGTTGCCTGTGAGATGGGAGAGAGAGATCCATCACGCCGAGGCGTTGGTTTACCCTGCCAATCCGCACCACTGAGGGCTGTAATGCGTACATGCTTCATCCATACATCATTTACCGAGCCCCTTCTGTGCCCAAACAACATCGGTTTGGCTGCACGTTCCTGAAATCCTAAAGCACTCTGGCAAATCCTCTGAAAGACTTGATATGCATGAATTCTGGAGGTTGTTTTGTGGTTTGTTTAGTTCACTTCTACGCGGAGAGCTTCGACTGTGTAGTCTGAAGCCCCCTGAATCTTGAGTGCCAAATGATAGGGTTACAGTCTCTCTTTGTTTGTGGAAGGATAACATTTAACTTCCATCAACCTTGGGCTGCCAAGAAGAAGAAGAAGAAGAAGAAGAAGAAAAAAAAAACTCTAAAACACTGAGGAACAGAAATCCAGTACAGGAAGAAAATTGCAAACATGATTCTTTCTTTTTTCATTTCAGCCGCAGTGCTTGTAAAGCGCCCTGAAGGCAGAGCTGCTGTGATGTTAGAGAGCGTTACCTGGCAGGTTTCCATGGAGCTCAAGGAAAATAAACATCACTGACATTCAAAGGTATATCTTGAAAACCACCAAGCTAGTAAAAGGGCTTCAGGTATATCACCTGAAAATAAAACACAGAGACGCAGACCTTAAGTGAAAGTCTGGAAAAGGTCAAACATCTCAACTTCAGAAACAATAAAACGATAGAACGGATTGTGTTGCATTGTAGCTTAACAGAGCGATGTATTTTTGCATAGTCAAGGACAATAAAAAAGTGACCTCAAGTACTCCGTTTGAAATGTGAATCCCAGAATAAATGCTTTCTAATGTATGGGCTAATACCTCATAAAAAGACCAACAGCTGCTAAGCTGACTGGGCCTGAGATACGACGGGGTCAAACAGGTTTCCGACTAGTGTACACAGATACCCAAAAGTGAATAAACAACAGAATCCTAGAAACAATGTAACCCGATCTTAATGTTACAGTACCATCTGCTGGCATTGTGAACTCTGAGGGTGGCAAATACTGCGGCAGCGACCCTCCCGACTCCTGAGATCAATCACACTCCCTTTCTGCACATGTTCGTCAAAGCTCCTGAAGTTTTCTGATCCCCGAGGGCACAGAAATATCTGCATGAAAATAACAAGATCTCTTCTTTCATCTTTACTTTTGTCTCAACATGCCAAAACAAGAAAAAAATAAAAGAAAAACAGGTCTTATTTTTAGGTGTGTCAGGTGAATGCATCAGGTGTGAGCGTCTGGTGGAGATCCAGGTGGTGTCTGCAGTGCGCCCTGCACCTGCTGCCTGTCCTCACTCATCCATCGAGGGGCAGATTCCCAGGATGCCAGAGGGCAGCTGCTGACAGGCACTACTTTGGATAGTCCTCTTGCTTCTATCTACCTCCCCTACATGGGGCCTCCAGGGGTCAGCTGCTAAGGGCATGCAAAGATGTCAGTGGGGGTGGCGGAGGTCAAGGAGTTGGCGAGGAGGAGGAGGTGGTGGTGGTGGTGGTGGGGGGGACTACAGCCCTGGGTGGGTTGCATGCCTTCAGCAGGAGGTGAGCTGCCCGGTTTTACAATTATACTCTCCGATAATCACTTTCACAATCCAAAGGCAGCTCGGAGCTCATGCTCAAGAGGTTTCTGGCGATCACGTTACGACCGCGTAACGTGTGTGTGACCTCCACAACCCGGACCGTGACCCCTCCACCCACCTCCGTCGGTCCCCTCCACTCCACCTGCCATCTGCAAACCTGCTTCTATGCTGGCAGATGTAACTGTGCTCCTGCAAGAACGAGCTCTGTTAAAATGCTTTTTTACATCAGTTGATATACTATTTCACCAAGTTTTACAGTGAAATCCTACTCGTCTCCTGTAAAGCACTGACAGTTTATTGGGCCAAGTAAACACTTAATGAGTACGAGTAAGATTTTGAGGCAACAAGGTCAAAGATTGTTCACTTTTGGGAGGATTTAATTCAAAACTTAAAGGGAGGCCTGCAGGTTTTATATACTAGGAATCACCTTACAGTACATAAAACCTCTCCTCTCTGGAAAAGTTGCATTCCAACATCATGTTTAATGACAAAGCAGCTCTAACTATGTTTTTTTAAGAGAACTGTAAGAATAGGTAGCTGGTCTTACAATTTTTCTAATGTAGTTACAAAACAGGCAAAAATCAAACAGGGGAAACTGATGAAATCTCTTTTAAAAATCATTATTGTGTCTTTAAAAGAAACACTGAGAAAAATTTTGTTTGCACACAAAGATACATAAAACCCAGGAAAAAAAACATGTTTTCTATTTTGCTGGTATGGTTGATAATTCCAGATGGACAAGCAAAGTATTTCAGAGTTGGTATCTAAAGAGAGCGAGCGGTGAAGACCGAACTATTTTCAACTCCACGGTCGTATTTAAAACTCTGCGGTAGATGTCATTCCTTTATTCCTGGCCAGGTTTCATCCAAGGGCAGAAGTGAACACCAAAAGTGCACAGGAGGTGCTTACAGTCCGCATGCTAACATAAATATGGACACATGGTACACACACTCACACACACTCACACAAGGGTCTCTGTTAAATCTGGCCTCTTGTTCCAGCTGGTGTGTGGTTTTGTCATGACAACCGGGTGCAGAATAAACAATATACACATGCGTGTTATAACTTTATTTTGCTTCCAATTTGCTTGTAAATTGTTTAAATTATAGGAACTTAGGCTTTAGAGACATATAGAGCTGGCTGCTTTACAGCAACTCCAACAACATCTTTTACAGTAAAGACACACAACGTGGGAGCTCTTCTGTAATTTCTTAAGCCTCTCCCATTTGGAGTTGTGTCATGCTTTCCACTGGTCCCCCCCGAACCTCTCCACACTCTGAATGACAAGTGAAATGTCAGGCAGCAACAAACAAGGCCACAGTTTAAACTCTGCCACCCAGTGAACTGACGCCCACTTTAAACACAGCCAACATATATGAAACTTGGACGTCGGCCTCATTTCAAACGCTGGGAATTCAACAGCTTTTCATCGTCTGCACATGACAAATGTGACTTTATTTTCTTAATGTTTTTTTGGTATTTTCTTTACTGGACTTGTGTCAATAATAACCCAGCCAGGGAGCTTAATGTAGGAAAAATGTTAATCACTAATGACGAAGAAAAACTTGCATTCATGGAATTACTCTTCTGTACATTTTCATCTGGATCAAAAGTTATGTTTGAATAAGAGAAAAAAAAAGCTCTTGTTTCGTGTATATTCACATCTAAAGCCGTGTTACCGCACAGACCACCGCACGGCACAGAAATACAGATCAGATCAGCACCGCCGCTTTCTAACACAAATCCCCTCTGGGTCACTGCTTTTATGATTAAGACTCCTTTTTTTTATTACCATTACAGAACATGCTTTCAAATAGGGCCAGTTTTATGAAGAGGGAAACCCCTAATTTAATGTGATTTTTCAGCTAGCTGAGCATGCTCTTTTCATTTGCTTTACCGTGGTTTCAAGGATTGCATGAAGGAAAACATCGAGGCAGAAGCTGAAGTGGATACACACACACACACACACACACTCTGATTAACTTTGCAAGACTTTTTCTAAGCTGAAATGAGTGTGAGACACAAAGAAATCCCATCTGTGTGTGTTTGTCTACATGCATTCAAGCATAAAAGAAGAACATTCCTGCACTGCACATTTATGATTGTCTGTATCTGGATAAATATTCATGTGCTGCAAGTTGGTTGTGTATTTCTGTTGAAATTAACTGGTCACATGTGTTTTTATGAAGGTTAATTTCCCCATTAAAGGATCTGTTGAAGGCTAATCCCAACAGTCTGCAGACATCAAAAAGAAACTGCGGCGGGGTCTAGACAGGTGAAAGCCGTGCGTTAAGTAACCTAAGTAGGCCAAAAAACATAATACAGACTAATCTATAGCAAGGACCTCTGCTTTAGTTCACAGTGTTTGTGCTTGACTTCCTTGTTCACTCCGAGTGTCCATTTCCACAACAAAAGCCTTACAGGTTGTATGTAATTATACGAACACACTGCGGAGAAACGTGTAGTGAAACGCAACACTGACTGACCGGGCGATTGTGTCGGGTGTTGTTTTTCCTGTTCAACAAAAGGTCTGAATTTACTGAAAGACAAGAGCGCCCGACAAATTGAGACTGACATTTTACCCCGATAAAGATGAATTTATGTGTTTAGTTGAGAAAAGCAAAAAAAAACATCCCCGCAAAAAAAAATAAAAGTTCACAAAAATGTAAGAAAATAAATATATAAAGTCGCTACCAAGATTTGAATAAATGCAGATGTTGAGACAGAATTTAAACCGACTATTTGGAGTCTTTGGACACATAAAAGTGAAGTAAGAAGTTTAAAGCTACCAATGTTTCATGCTGAGATAGCCGCGCTGTCAAAATGACAACTTTTATCCTTCTCAATAAATTACAGATTTTTACATCATAGCTTTGGGTGTGTGACTGACTTCGGGCAGTTGATGGAAATTCCCATAATAAGCCAGACAAGTATAATTCTGAGAAAAGCTGGAAAAAAAAAAAAAGGAGGCTGGAGATGTTGCCACGTCACATAAGGAGCTTAGAGGTGTTCAAAGTATGTTCCACACATTCCCATAGGGACAGAGACGAGTGATTCATGCTGAAGCCTCGACAATAAACAAAGAGTCTCCAGAGATGGAAGCCTCTTCGTTTTAAGTATTCACTGTTGCTCATGAAAGGAATCGCATAATTCAAGCAAATTGGACACAGTGATTAGTCACAGAAAATCTGGCGTTTGTTTTGCACAAACACCAACAGATTGTTTTTTTTTAAAATTTTTTTTATTTAGGAGGACAGTATTTATGAGTATTCAACACGTACGAAGCATGTGTTGAGCTGCTTTTGGTATTCTAGGGGTTTGTTGACACATAAGCTTTGAAATTGTCACGTTTTAGATGAGTTTTAAACATTTTTTTTGCAGCTTTGAAATCAGAAAACCGTGCATACTGTAACTCAACCCTGAGGTGGCGAGATTGGGGAGATTTTGCCGGAGGGTCGGCCTAGTTAAGGGATGCAATCAGACTGATTTCCTGGTTCTCAATAAGCACTTTTGAAGTGCACAACAAAAAACACCTCTACGTGACCTCAAGCCAACATCTACAAATGAATGCAACTCAATCAAAAGCTTCCACAAACACACAAAAGCTATCGACGGGAAGACTCTCATGCGTTGTAGGGGGAGAGCTGACAAGATGAACTCCTGCAGAGTGGGCCACGCTGTTGTAACAGTTATTTATTCCTCTTTTCAACTCAAGGGTCCTTCTGTTTTAAATGGACAGCATTAAGAAGAACCGGCACTAAGGTCTGTCCTTGGAGGCACGGTCCAAATTCCAGGGAATCTTGGCAACTCCTCTGGATAGATGGGACCCTCATGGATATAAAACCCCACAATGGATGAATAGGTAAACAGAAGGGTGTGAAAGAGTGATGGCGAAAAGAGAATGTTCACTCTTAGAGAGAGGCACAAAGAGGGAGGTGTGTGAGTTAGGAGATGGGAGAGAGCCAGAGTGTTTTTTGGTGGGGGAGGAGAGGGGGGTGAGCGAGAAGGATCTGGAGGGAGTTGTCGGTGAGGGAGAGTAAAAGTTTTGTCTCCAGGCTTTTAGAGGGTGCTGTGTGTAGTGTTAACTCAATCAAAAGGTGAATTATACCTCCTGAGACACTCAGGTAACCTTTCATTATGGCCCTAATCCTTCTTAATAACAGAGCTGCAATGTCGGCAATGCCCCATTAGACAGAGAAGCACTGAGAGCGAGAGCCATTATTCCCCACAGGCCTGTGGAAATGTGAACACACAACACTCACTCACACACACTCAGAGTGACAGATGAAATCAATCAAAAAACCCCGACTCGAGCGAGGGAAAAAAGCAGCATACTCCTGCATAAAGAGATGGAGACATTAAAGGAGAGTAAATGTGTGTTTGTGTGAGTTTCTCCAAAGTTTCACTGCTGTCAGACGAGACTGAAGTCGAATCTTTCAAAGCAAATTCAAGCTGCCTCATTGGAATATGGGATCAACAAGAGTGTAAACATGTTTTTCACTTTCAAAGTCTGCGAAAAAAACACTTTTTCTTTTAAACAATGAAAAAAAAATTTTATGCACTGAATTATACTTCCAGAAAAAAATCCCTCGATACCTTAAAACACTGTCGACAATCTTTTGCTGTAAATTATCTGCAGTAAAATATTCTCATTTGAACTTTTAAAAGTTCAAGCAATGGTTTATAAAAACTATTTCATAAAGGACAAAAATATTTAGGAATTACTGAGTGAAATTAAGCACAAAAATCTGTCAAATATTTAATTATTAATTTGTGAAAGCAAGTGCGATTAAGGTCTTTTATTGTCGGGACAAATACTTTTAAAGAAAATAAACCTGATAAAAGTTATTTAGATAATGAAAAAAACTTTTAGCTGAACAAATACTTATCACTGACATTACAGTGACCCTTAACAAAGTACTTTACTAGCAATAAATAACGTTTAATTATTAGAAACTTACTTAAAGTAACACAAACAGATGTGGGTAAATATTCTCCAACTGGGAAATGTTTATTGAAATTTGTTTTATGTTTAAACACTTAAAAATTAGCCTTTTCAGTTTAATGAAGCTGTACACGGGGGATCCCTCTCTGACCGAAGTAACTTAAAGGCAGTCAACCCTAAAATGTGCAGAAAAATGAACAGCCTGATAACATCTAATGAAAGCAGGCCTAATGTAGCGTAATAAATCAACAGGCTGTCCACTGTGCTTCTTCATCCAGCAGCAATTAGGCTACTTCTATAAAAGTTGAGATGTTAAATAAAGATTTATGGGCTCTGTGGACTAATCTTCATCAGTGATGTAGTGGTAGGCTAAATAAAAAGTTGAGTAAACACAATTTATCTTCATGGCAATTGAATGACTAATAACAACGAACAGAAGTTAAGCACAGTTTTTAAGTGAGACATTAATTAATTTATTCAAATATCCTCAGTTTGATGGTTTTCTACGAATAAACAATTTTGCTAAAGATTTATTTTCATCCCACGAGTGTTTATATTATGACTTCCCAGGTTTTACCACGTTCAAAAGTTATTATAAAAACATTCACCTGTACCACTCCAGTCCGTTCTCATAGTTGCGGTCGAAGAAGTGCGGCTCCGCTCCCACGGCCCTGATGTCCGGATGAACCCGGAGAAACTCCAGCAGAGCCCGGGTCCCTCCTTTCTTCACGCCGATGATGAGAGCCTGCGGCAGCTTCTTGCTCCCCTCCCCGAGCGGACTGAGTTTACCTGCAAACCTCGGCGACGTTTTCCTGGAAGCCACTAAATCCGGAGGCGGCAAGATGAGAGACTCCTCGGGCGGCTCCGAAACCTGCCCCGCGCGCTCATCCGCGAGAGCCCGCGAGGAGCGCCTGGCGGCCCCGTAGCCCATCGGCTCCGACCCGGCGGTCCATTCGTACACCAGTCTCTTAGTCCTCTGCGACCTCAGGTCCTCGAAGAGCCCCGCAGCCCGGCTGGAGGACGCTCGGACCGGTGAGGGCGAGGTGGTGCTGCAGCGGTCGGTGAGGTAGTGCAGGAGGAAGAGAGAGGTGAGGAGGGAGCCCAGCATGACCGCCGCTTTCCTGAAGATGCCTCGGGACGGGGGGTCCAGCCTACTGATGCGGCTAAAAGCCATACCGGTCCCTGGGTGGTCGGTACAGGAGCCACAGCCATGCTAGGCGCACATTGTTGTGTCTTTTTGCCATTAAGAAACCCACAGTGTGGATAACACCTCTGTCTCCTCCAAAAAAAAAAAAAAAAAAGAAAGTGCCAAATGATACCTGCTGCACACAGGTGAGAAAAGCCCAAACGGACCGAAAATAGCCTCAAAACAAGAGCTCACAGGTGTGTCAGGACAGTCAACATCGGTTTATGCTCTCAGGTAACGAAGCCCTGTCCTGTTCCTGCTCTGTGTGGGATGCCACCGCGAGCGCTGATGGACCAGCCGCACGTGTATAGAGTTGTAAACTTGTCTCGCACGTCAGGTTGCTTGACGGACACCTCCACGGCCAATGAAACGACGAGAGCAGCAGACAGGAGCCAATGACATTCGAGGTAGGCGGGGACTTTGACATGCTGAACAGCTCTGCCAAATTGAAGCTAATTTACATGAACAAAATTAGTCCAGTTTTGTTGCATTTAACTTGATTATTGCATTTTAGTGCATCTTCTTCTATTATTCCACTAAATTATATAGAGAAATAAGTGCTTTTTATTCCTCTTAATATATTGGACGAATGTAGTTATTTAATTTCAGATAAAAAATAAAAACAAACAGACAAACAAGCAAGTTTTGGATGGATGAGCCTAAAGAATAAAATATTGGGCCATAAATTAAATCCGTATGTGACTCTTTACTACTTTTGGCTACTGGTCATGTTTAGCTTCTATCTCATTGTTACTTGTTAGAAAAATATCCCAAAAAAGGAAACAATTTTTTCTCAAAGCACTTATTCTTTTTTCTACTCCAGTTAATCCTCACTTGACTGCTCAGATTTTACTTTTTTGACCCTTTTTGAAGGCACTTGACCTCTAGTTTTGGAATTACTGAACTGAACTACCTAATTGTATTTAATGTACTCTGAATTTGCTCCACTTTGACCAGCTGTTAGCGTAAAATGTCACACTGATTAAAATAAAAGTCATTTGGAGCTCTACTAACAATGTTTAATAATATATCGGACAGGCAAGTGTTCTGTGGGTTATGTACTTGTACTTTTACCACTTTATGTACATTTAGCAGATAATACTTGAGTAAATCTTTGAAGCAGGTCTATTATTTGTAATAGAGTCTTTTTAAATTGTGGTGATTGTAGCTTTTTTACTTGAGTAACTTACTTTTACTTGAGTAAATGATTTGATTGCCACTGCAAAGTAAGTTTTTAATTACCTGTGTGGTGGACTATTTTTAATCATGTACAAACTACATTAAATCAAGATTGAAAACTTGCAAAATATGAGCAAATACAGGTATTTAAATGAGTTAATTTCAGTTATAAACTCCTTTATTTAATTATACTTTATCTCTTCTCCAGTCCAGATCTTTAAACAAGGATAAACATGCAGCTTGAGCAAAGACTACAACAGTGAAATTTAACAACAAACATTTAAATAATCTCCTGAATGAGAACCAAACACTTGCCTCCACCTCTGTGCACAAATACACAGACAGAAACTATTGTCGTTCTTGTTTGTTTGGTGCAATCATCCCTAATTTTCAGTCCTTAACTTTCTTTGAGTTTCTAATTTGATTCCTGTCGATCTCTGAAACATTCGAGGAGCCATTTTTCCATCACTGACAGCGACCACATGCAGCTGAAGTCGGGCCACCAAAGAAGATGGCCTCCACCATGAACTCCTTTTTATGACACACTGAAGAACAAAAAAAGCAAAATAATGATAACGGGGCACATTATTTCTTTACAAGTGAACAAGAACAGAACCAAATGTTTCACATCTGCTCCTGCCTTTTTTGGTATTAGCATGAGAATGTGCAGGCAGTGCTTCAATGCTGCACAGCTCACTGCCTAAGAAAGAGGATGGAGACCTCAACACTGGGCTGCATTGCCAGTGCCAGATGTCCCCCCATGTTGTCGAAACAATACAAGTGGGTGTCCCGAATTTAACAAATCACACTCCGTGTCTTTTCTCTGTCCCCCCCCCGACACAGAAGAGATGCTCAACCCCCTCAAACCAACTGTGACGACACCCAGCATTCCCTCACAGAGATAAAATGGCTTCACACGCCTTCCTATCAAAGACAAATACTGGTGAAATAATTTAATTAATAAACAAAAAGTCATTCTCACTTTCATTTAAAAACAAACTGTGCGCTGAAAGTTGTCAAATTACCATTAACACACTATTTTGTATGTATTTATGCAGTTATATTTCTGTATTTGCACAGCGTAGTTACTACATAGAGGTTTCCAGCTTGTTGGTCCGGAGCCCTGAAGAGGTCAAAAAGTAATCAATGGGTCAGAGATGACTAATGCGAAAGGAAAAAAGGAGAAGAATTCCCTCCTCATTGTTTGACCATTGATGGAGGAAGATTTTAGATACTTTACTCATGTAAAAGAGCAAATACTGAAATATAAAAGTACTTCTTAAAGGGTAAAGGTCCTTCATTAAATCATCACTAATACAAAATATCAGAGTTCTCAGAATACAAAGTAGTGAGTGTTATTTTAT
>JAPZDZ010000014.1:4694658-4716392 GCA_029783805.1 Acanthurus tennentii | reverse complement strand
TAAAGGTCCTTCATTAAATCATCACTAATACAAAATATCAGAGTTCTCAGAATACAAAGTAGTGAGTGTTATTTTATTATACATCCTTCTGTTATTATTGTATTGTTTTCTTGATAATTTATGATAGAGTATTTAGATCCTATCCTGCAGTAAAAGTACAAATACTGCAATATAAAACTAATTGTATACAAGTAAAAGTCCTGCATTAAAATGTTGAATAAGTAAAAGTACATAACTATTATTAGCAAACTGTTTTCACAGTTTTAAGCAAACAGATAATGCGGAAAACAGCCCCAGTGAGTGTCAAACTAATATTATTATTATAATTGTTGATGGGTAATTGTGTATACAGAATTTTTATGTTATAATAGCACTTTTAACTGCTTTTTTATTGTCAGGTAGTTGAATCCTTTAGCAATATTTAAGCATATTTCCTTAAATAATCATCATGATGTTTTTAATTAAATATTTTAATCCGCAAAGTAACTGTAGTTAAATGTTTTGGAATAAAAAGTATTTTCCCCTCTGAAATGTGGTGGAAGCAAAGTATAAAGAGCATCAAATGGAAATGCTTGTAGTATCTCAAAAGTGTACTTAAGTGCAGTACTTTAGTAAATGCATTTAGTCACTTTCCACCGCTGATTGTGGCCCTTGACGCCTCTCGAAATGATTATATGAAACACTCTGAGAAGGGAAAATCACCGCTCACGCCTCACAGACGTATTACATCTGTGACCTCTGATAACGACCATTGATTAGTCTAATAGCACTGTTGTCATTGGGGGCGTCTGAGTGGGTACTCTAAATCTGGGGCGCGCCTTGTGCAATGTACCCATTTTCAGGCGGGTGTAATGTTTGTGTGGCGACACGTACTTCCTTTAAAAAAAAAACAAAAAACAAAAAAACAGCATTTAGTGTGTAATTACACACCCAGACATTGGTGCTTTTAGAAAAATGTGCAAGCAGTCTGGAAGGCATGTAAAAACGTAATTCGGCTTTCATCTTCACCGTTTATCCAAATTGCAGCACTATGGTTACACTGACGCAGCCCTTCTGGAATCTTGGATGCAGAGTTAAGGTTTTAAGTTTAAAGAGAGCACAAACACAAACTGTTTATTATCCTTTGAATAAAATCATGCACTTACTTTGCATATTGAATAAATTCTCAGAGCATGCCATGGGAAAGAAAACATGTGCCAATGCAAAAACCCAAATAAGGAGAACAATCTGAACCTGATTGTTGTTTCGCAGAAATGTTTAAACCATACGTAGACTTGTGCATTAGCTCTCTCAAACGCACCATCAACAGCGAGAATATACGCATGCAGACACTGTTTCCATTGCTGAGCTGGCCAAGTAGTTAGACTGTGTGTCTCAGCCATGCACATAATCTCTAGACAGGTTTATGAACTGAGGTTTGGGAGCTGTCAGTTTGGAGGAGACATCTTTACTGCCAATATTATGGCTTTACGTTTCTCAACCTGAAATCCGTTGATATAAAATTCTGTCTGTTCCTTATATTTTGCAAGATGATGTTCATTAGGTTCTATAACTTTTTTTTTAGCTTTACTTTGCAACGCATTGTGCGGTAAAAGTGGTTAGAAACAGATGCAGCTGATGTAAAAAAAATATATATTTATACATGGAAACTGAATGATTAAAATTTACGACATGTTGCATGCATGAACAAATTTCCAGGAAAACGAAGCAGCTCCTCAGCCTCATCAAGTTCATCAAAATTAAAATGACACTGCCCACTTGAGAGCTTAAATTGGTTAGAAATCAAGAAAAATTTGAAATATGTAGAACAATACCTACCAGTCCAATGGCTCTTACGCATTTCAAACCTATTCTAAATTTAAAAATATGTCACATAGAAAAGATGAAATCCCCGTCCTGGTGCACAATATTACAGAATGCATGCAAACTTAAAACACTGTGCTCGCACACATGTAAATGGTGTGTGAGCGCTGACTCAATGTTTTACTGAAACTGTGTGTTTTTTTTTCACTGCGAGAGGAAATGTACTGGTTCTATATACACAGCTGTTGGCCATTCATCGAGTTTGGGTTCTTCTGCCTCATTGGCAGGCCGCACGCTGAACAGGAAGGCTCTCCATTGAGCACGGAAACCCAAATAAATCGTGCTCTTAATCAGATTAATGCTCATCTGAAGTGGGCTGTTTCTCTAAACAGTCTCAAAATGTCAACATACAACCAATTTGCATTAAGCACACAAGTAATTACGCTCTATTTATCAATGCTTTATCTTGAGATTTTTGCTTGCTAATGTTTGCCCCAAGCAAAGGAAGAAGAGATGGTACTAATTTGGGCTTTTTTTTTTTGCCTTTTATTAAAAGGAAGCGTATGCTGTTTTAGTCTACATAGTTTGTACAAGATGCAATACTTTCAAGGGTATTTATATTATTGCTTAAAAACGTTACAATACATTCAGATACATTTGGTTTAAAACAAAAGCAGAAACAATTAAATCAGGGATACGTGGAGGTGAATTAAGTCAAAAACAAACCTTCTTGGACAGTATATTTGGTGCCAAAGTGTGCTGTTGTATCCGAAAACGAGTCTCCACAGCAGATTGTGTTGTGTTACATTCTGTGTCACATTCCTTCCTCCAAGAGGCAGCAGGATGCAGCTGAATATGAGAGAGGAAAGGAAGGGAAGGGAGGGAGAGAGAAAGGGAGGTGCAGCCCGAGTTAGAGGGTTGTGTGGCTGTATGTCCATCTCTGCAGGCCAGTAATCAGATTTAAAGACGAGCTGGTATGGGTACAAAAAGGTTAACTGCACATATGGTTGGCTATGCTGCATCGCAAATAAGACAACAATTGTCCAAATTAATCTCCAAATGCACTTTGCGCTAGAAAAATAATGTCATGGTGACTTTTAGACGAGCTCACTTATGCAAAGGACTATGTGCTGTTATAATATGAGATAAATATTTTATATCTGAAAACCCCGAAAAGTTGTTTTCAGATCTTAAATGTATTTCTCCAAAGCATTTAACACTTATCAGAGTCAAAGCTTAAAGAAAAAACATCCTTTTACCTGATTTATGGTGATGTCTGCTGATGTCTGGTGATGACTTTTCAAAATTTGGCAGAAAATTCTGACCCTATAACACAGAATATTTAACTAATATGTTTTCTAGAGCATCTAATGTTGTTTTCTTCCCAAATTTCTACACTAAAGGCATTAAGAAATGCCTTAATGTCCTGTTTCAGGGTCTCAGCCCTCAGTATTGCCCTCCATAACCAGGCAGGAAGAGATGATGGCATCATTACAGAGAGTCATAAAGCCCAGGAACAAATCCACGCCATGTTGACCTTTTGACCTTGCTTCATGGCTGGGACGAGGCCAAAAGCGTGGAAATGGTGTTGGGTGATATTGGCGTCCAAATGACCAGTGCAGATGATGCGTCACATGTGAGCCAATTAGAGCCCTGTTGGACGGCGGCGTGTTGTGTTCATTAAAAAGCAATATGTGGAAGTCCTATCTGCCATTTCCTGCAGATAAGTATCTGCTCATACATCCACGGATGACAGCTAGGCTGCGGGGTTGTTTTAGCCACCACAGGGCAGGACGATCGCAAAGCACAGATCCTCCGACTCCTTCCAACTGTGAGTTTGAATTAACCGTGTTGCTAGCTGAGCCTGAAATTGTGTGGGACTGAAGGTTAGGGGCCTGCATCTGGCCAGGAGATCTTCATGCTGTTTGCTGTCGTAATGTGATGATGGAGCCCGAGCAGAATCTATTAAAGCAATCATTTGTTGAATCAGGTGTTTTTCTGCCTGGCTGCAAAAGCAATATGACGTGTCTGTGCTGCTTGAATGTCAGTAAATAGCCTCTGCCTGATGTAGTGCAGTACATTTAGAGCAGCAACGGTCTCTGTTTTGGCAAACGACCGCGTTTCATGTCAAATAGCTGACAAAATACAGTATCACGGACCATGTGGAAATTATATAAGCTATAGAACTGATCTGTGATGTTGTGGTTTTAAGGTATGTTGCACAACCACAACTGGGATTTAAATCACCGCTCCGATGATATCACAGCAATCAGACCCGTTTAAAAGCAACCTCTCAGAGCGTGATGTGCGCAATCCCAGGCGTGACACGTCGAACCCCGTGTCTATAAATGAGCTCTGTGTGGTCTGCAGCCCACACTGAGGTGCGAGTCAGCCCCGGCTTCCTCACTGATGGACGTGTGAGAGTCGGCAACCTCCATCCAAGACAAACAAGACCTTCAGATGTGTGGTTATTGTGCGTATTTAGAATAATTTTCAGTGAAAGCAAAGCTGTGGATGAATGGGAGGGGGGCAGCTGCTGTCAGAGTTGGGGGAAACCTGACGGTGTGTAGCGTGATGTATTGAGAGAGGCTGGTTTTTTTTGGAGATCCTAGCCCACCCTCTTTCCCATTAATGAACTCCCAAAAGGGTATATGAGCAGAGATGCAGTGATAGAGAAGACTGCGGTGCTGGAAATGGCGGATATTGCCGCACCTCTGGAGAGAGCTCCATTGCTAATGACAAATGGATGGTTGAAGTGAAGGGAAAGAGATTGATCTCCTTACATTTAACCCCGCAGGCACTCCATCTTCTCTCGGACCATCTACGAGGTGTGCCGTGACACTAACTCAAACCTTTTATAGCTGTCAGATTGAAGGTTTTTTTTTTTGTTCTCAGGTGCAGCCAGGCTGGAAACCACACACTGTGAAAACACCTGAGGTTGGTCCAACCTGTCACAGAGGTCATGGGAGCTGGGATGACGGGCAGCGAGGGTGTCTGTGAGTATTTTTTGGGCTGATGTTTGAGAAGATTACGTTACTTTTGATGTCACTACCAGACATCCTGAGGAGCATGTGGACATCTATCACACCAGAACCATTTATACACCAAAACTAAAGAGTATATGCAGGCTTTTAAACACCAGTAAACTCACTAAATCTGTGATTGAGAGTCTTTCTCATGGCCGGTAGACAAGTTTGTCTTTCTTTTCTTTTCTATTTGACATCACGACTGGGCCAAAAAACAGAGGAAAGCAGCATTGTGGCCAGTGACAATTACAGCTGTTACTTTTTTATATCTTTTACTTCGGTCTCTCTTTCAAACTCAACGCCGACTGAATGAAGACAGATGGAATTTGCGGCCGAGATGACAAAGAATCTTATGAGTTACCACAACAGGCCTTAATTGCCTCCATGAGAGTCATCATACAGGAAGAAAGTCAAAAATGAGCATGTCCGCCCGGGTCTCATGTTTCTATCACTGTAGGGGATAAATACTCATGATCACTCGGAGTCTTTTGACCCGGGAGTTGAATGCCGATTGTACCTCTTCCCACTGCACAGAGAAGCCAGATGTTGGTGGGTGTTTGTGGGGTTTTTTTTGTCCGATGTTAAAAAGGAGGTAACAAGAAATGTGTTGGCAGCTCTGGTGACTTTAAGCAACAGATAACAGAGTAAATCCCAGAGTCTAAAACCTGCTTAAAAACTTAAAATATCAACTCAGAGGCAACTGTTTTATCATAGTGCAACATATGATCTGATTACATCAGCTCAGGGAGGTAAGTATGTCTCCATACTTCATAAAACCACAAACTCCCAACTGAAATTACATCACTAAACATGGCTGATGAATAGGAAATGATGTTCTGGGGTGATTTTTCTCTGTCAATTGGACAATAACCTCTCCATCTCTCACTGCTGATAAGGCTGCTTTTTCATTTTTTATGCGTAAGTGAGGAGCTAACCTCTCCCCGCCATGGCAACATTAACATCGGAGAAGATCTCGCCTGGTCACATGGAAAATTTATAATGAAGACTATTTGTTAATGTCAGGGCCGGCACGGTGGTGCCTCTTGAAATAATCTTCGCCCTCGGCCAGACTCGACTTCTCTTTTGTTTCTTCAGACACCTCAGAAGTCTAATTAAATTTCTGCCGCGGATGAATCGTTTATAACAGCCGAAGTGGGGATGATACCTTGTTAGCTGCTGCACATTAGCAAAGAGAGGTGACAGGGTTTTGTTAGCATGTTGCTGCCACTGTGTATCTTTGCAGTCACTGCTTTAATTGATTGTTTTGGCTTGAAAATATAGCAGTTGTTGCCCGTTTGAGTGCTTTTAAAATACTGCAGCTTTAAGAACAGAAGCTCTTAACACATCAGGCTATAGTTATGTTCAATATGAAAACTATAATTGCTCCCTTCTGAGGAGACATAATTTCGCCTTGCATCAGAGCTACTGATTCACCTAAAAACAGGCCTGAGGCTGCAGTTTAATGTGGCACTTTAAATGATGTGTCAATTAGCTGCTTCAGACTCCAGGAGCGTGTTAGAACAAGTAACTCAGGAAGCCACTTGATACAGCATTGTTATTTACATTCCTGCAGACAAGTGCGGTTTAACATTTCACAATAAATTATACATTTGCATACTGACACACACACATGAAAAATGTTCAGACTGAGCTGCTGAAGAGAAGATGTCTTTTACATTTAATCCAATTAATAATTTAATCAATAATGACAGTCAAGTCATCTTTAAGGAGAGTCTGTAGACTTAAATCATCCAAATCAAAACCCCAGATAAGTAATCCTCACTTGTGGTCCCCAGTATGGGTCAATATTCAAAAAATTTGTTTTAAACTGACAAATTCATGTAAGTTGTTCTCTTTTCTAAGTTTACAAAGCTCCTTCAGCGCCACAGCAGTCATTTCAAAACGGATGTTCCCCATTAAAACCTGGAACTCAATGAAGAGATGCCTCATTAATCACAATAAAGAAGTTTTGAAATCCAACTACTTTCTCCATTTAAGGGAAGAGTCATTGGACAGATGTTGTTACATAACAATCAGTGAAAAAGTTGCTTATAGAACAGTAACATTAAAAAACACAGAAGTTGGTTTCAAACAAATAAGAGGAGACAGAATTTTGCGTTAATTTTTCCTTTTAATAATAATAATAATAGTAATAGTAATAATAATAATAAATAATGGCACAAAATTGGAACAAATAAGAAATAAGAAATAAAATATAAAAATGGACTC
Source organism: Acanthurus tennentii (assembly GCA_029783805.1). Classification (NCBI taxonomy): domain Eukaryota; kingdom Metazoa; phylum Chordata; class Actinopteri; order Acanthuriformes; family Acanthuridae; genus Acanthurus; species Acanthurus tennentii. Next base: position 4,709,334 of record JAPZDZ010000014.1, on the reverse strand, counting down.
TTCAAGTTCTTCATTATCATTTCATTGAGATCCACATTTTTAATCCATGAAATGTGTGTTTTTGTTAATTTTTCCCTCTTTGAACTCATTGTCCCTTATTTTTGAAGACGTCTGTGGTTAATGTGCAAACCTCAAACACTCTGATCAATAAAACCTGTGTATGCAGTCTGCATTTGAACCTCCTTCGTCTTCGGACTTGCTCGGCCTTCAGCCGTAGAACTGCGTCTTAAATGTCTATCTTTACAACAAAGTCACTTAAACTTAATCACTGCAGAGTAAATAAAGCAATCGAAGCCATAAACGTTGCTCAACTGTTAGAATTGTTGCTGCAGTCAGGTGGACCTTTCATTGGGTGAAACTGCTAAAGCCATTAAGGGATGAGAGTCCCAGCGCTGCAGAACATTAACCGAGATCCATCAGCGGCAGTGAGGATGCAGACAAATAGTGTACACACAGACGGACACATGTACACAGGGCATACGCTGGGAAACTGACACACACGGACATATTTATACACAGTTATACACATGGAGACGCCCCCGCGCTGTGATCGCAGAGCAGAGACAGATGTGACTGCTCTGACAGTCGAAACAGAGCCACATCTGGGCTAACAGTTAGGTATGTGGATGTTTCCCAGGAGTGTTCCCCTCCATACCCCAAACATTTGCTCTCTCCACCCACACAGGTTAAAGACGCAGCACCAGTGTCTCATGTGTGTGTGTGTGTGTTATGAATTTTCTTCCATATTTTAACCTGGTCAAAGTGTTACATTCCACACACACACACACACACACACACACAAACACACACCTTGCCATAAAGAAGTGATCCCTTCTCATTCTGCCAAAAAGGAGGGGAAATGAGAATAAAACATGGTGTCGTAACACAACCTTTCGTATCGCATTTTACCACTTGTAGGATGACATAGAGTGATAAAACCAAAGCACGGCCAAGGTTGCGTCAACTCCCGCCTTTAAAAAACTTAATGAGGATGAGGAATCCAGATCCGTCACTCCCATTGCTTTGAGAATGCTTATTAAAGCCATGATTCAGACACTTAGCAACCGATCCCCCTTTTTAATTGATACCCCGCAACTGTGAGCTGTGGAAATCTATTTTACATAAAGACTGAAAAAGCTATCATTTAATAGGAGAGAAAATCCAGGCGTTGCTGAGCTGAGCAGCAACCTCTGTCCCCCCCACCCCACCCCATCGCACCACCACCACCACCACCACCACCGCAATGTCAGCGCAACCTCATTTGGATGTACAGATAGGAGCGATAGGGCCAACACTTCTGCCGCCACAATTTGACACAACTAATTTAGAAACTGGTCTTTTATGGAAGCCTGGAATACATTACCTTGCCAGAACATAATAATAATGGAGGAGCATCAATCAAAACAGGCCCTGTGCATACATTGTGTAATAAAGCTTATCTCTGGGTGACACAGTCTGTCTGACTCAGCCTGCCAGCCAGAACGGAACTATGTGCGAGCTCTGCCATCAGGCGCTGGTTAACGCTGCATAAATATGCAGTTTAGGGAGTCAATGACATTTTAATAAGGTAAAGCTGACAGCTCAGGGCTCGCACACAAACACCCGGTTGTTTCCAGAGTCTCGGAATCAAAAAATATATAAGACAAGCTAGGAGTTGACGTCTACATAGAGCCGTGCTGTGAGAAAGAGTGTCGTTTTCTCTGAATGTGTGTACCCCCCTCAGCTGTCATTACACACACACACACACACACACACACACACACCCCTCCAAATTGTCAGACATTGGTGTGTTCCCCCCTCCCCTCGTCAAATGTTTCTATAATTTTTTCCAGGCGTTAACTGGATTCAGCTGCCTGTGTGAACTGTTTTGGCTCTCATCTCCACTTTCCATATTATTTAGAAGGGGCCTTTTTTTTTTTTTTGTTGATGCACGGTGCCGAGCTTGTTTTGCTGACTGTTCTCACCCGGCACCTCTCAAAGTCCTCATTGTGTTCGGATGGCGGCGATGTGATGTCATGCCTCCGAAAACACCTGGGAAATCCTGCAGTTTGTGTCAGAGTCTGTTTGGACGAGGCTTTTCATGGGCGTCGTACGTACCTGACTCAGGGTTCAGTGTTTGCACGCCGTGATTGATGGTGTCGGTGGCGGTGGGCATGCAGATTTTTAGATATGTCACAGCAAATGTTTAGCTGATATAATTTCTACATTTACATAAAACTGACATTAGTCTGGATCCATCCCTGAAATGCGTCATATTCTGAGTTGTTTGACTCTTCAGTGAAACATCCAACAAATTACAGATCTTGATTTATTTATGTATTTGTCTCACAAAGACTCTGACGGTGTGATCCGAACTGGAGGACTTTGTTATTTCACTCCCAGGCATCCACTCCACCTTGTCATTCAAAAACTAATGCCGGCTGTCATTGCGTCACGGTCGCAGACAGCCGCCCGTTTCACCGCAGAGGTCAACTGACAGGACTACGGCGGCTCCAGATGGGCTGGAAAAACATCAGCTTCACAAATACACGCACACATATTTTTCCATTCTTTAAGCAACGGCGATTAGGTCTCTTCACTCTTTAGGGCGTTTTGCATCAACTGGGATCTCGCCGCAGTTGGCGGTGTCCCCCCCCCTTTTTTTAGTCCCCTCGTCTTTGGAAAGAATGTCCTTCAAAGCCGGTTATCCAAAAACTGCGGCACACATGCTGAAGCCTTTATTCTTTATTTGGATCCCCCATTAGACCGCGTTGTAGAGGGGCACCAATAACATTTTTGGTAGCCTCTGTTTATTCTCTGGCACCTAATGCATCACATTTAGCACAGCCCATCACGACTTGACCCTCAGCCTGCAGAGGAATGTGGAGATGGATACAGGCACATTTAGGGCTAATGGGGGATGATCCTCTGAATGTGGACTGTCGCTCATTGTCACTGTGGTTTGGACATTCGCGGCATTAGAGAGATCAGCGTGAGGACAAGGCTCAGCGGATACCAAACCTTTGTAGTCCGGCTTCCTCCCCTTTGTAATGAGCTCAGAGTAACGCCAACATGATGGATCTCAGATGTCTCTCGTTGCACGTAGAGACAATAAAACGTTAAATCTAAAGCAAATAAAGCGGTAAAGCTCAGAATAACCACGTCAATATGCCCGTCTGTGTGTTTTAACTCTATTTATTTAAATGCAGCTTCAGAGGCTACAAATCAAAGAGAAAACAGAGAGACAGTCATCGCTTAAACATTGTTATGGAAAGACTTTGAACTCGTCCAGACAAATCATTGGTTAGTCAGCAGTCGTTCTCCTGTTTGTGCACATGTTTTCTGCTCTCTACATTTTAAACGCCGGGTTGCTGATATCTCATTAAGGGGACAGCCAGTCCGGTGATAAGCTGCAGTCAGACAGGATGAATCCCTGTCTCGTCTGCAGGCCTGAGACACCACACCCAGTCTGGCCGTGAGACGTACAAAATCACACACACACACACGAGCAAGCGTGAGCCTTTACACATGCAAACACACACACACAGCTGTCACAGTCCACACAGCTGATTTACCGTGTTGCCTTTGAAAAGTGGGCATCTGCTTACTGAGCAGGGCAAAGGAAGGGTAAGGCTTTTTTTAAGGTGGTCGTGTATCACCTCTGATGGTAAAAATAGCCCTGCTGGTGACTCTTCAACATCTAATTAGGGCCACTTCACGCTATATTTTTCTCTGAATGTGTACTATTTGTATTCTGTTTACTCGGCTGCTTTTGAAGCCAGAGCCACACGTATTATTTTGACATATAAAGCCACCTGACTGCATTTCGCAGATTAAAATTGAGAGACGCTTTTAGCCTTGATTATAACTTGTTTTGACAGCTTCAAGTAGAGACTGCAAACAATATGCCGCCTCACATCAGTCGTTGTATAAGGATGCTAAGATTGTTGTTTGTGGGCACGTTGGCCGGCTGATGTTAGCATTTAAGTGAGAACTAAAGACAATCTAACAGAGATTATAACATTAATCTTTTTTAAGAAGTTGGACAAAAGACTAAACACAATTTCCCTTTTCTGTATAATTCAGTGAATTGAAGATGAGCCTTTTTGACTTTTTGGTAAAAACAGATGAGCTATAATAAGAGGGGGTGAAAGTGAGGTTGTGTTTGTCTGTGGAATGTAACAATTTAAGGGAATATTCAATTATATAACAACTTAAGTCATATTTTCTAAAGCCACACTGGTGAAGAAACACAGTTTAGAAACACTACTAGTATCTGTAAGTCTTTAACTGGAGTTTTAGAAAGTAAAACCAAAAGTATGCTGTAAGAATTTTACAGCTCACCTTCATTTTTTGCTCCAAATTAGCTTGGCGAACTGTTCAAAATCTGTCCAATCTGCTGCTAACAACGATTTCTGTATGATATGAAACTGCAATTTCTTTTCTGTCAGGCTTCTTTTTTACAAGATTGACAGTTTTTAGACATCAGCAATTATCTTTGTTGATAAAATGTCAGCATTTTTATACAAATATTAACAAAAACCTTGAAAATTAGACCCATCTTGTAATAAAATGTAATAAAACATTTTTCTTTCACAGCACATTTGGTTTGAACACTAATGTTGTAAATTCAAGACAAATCATCTGAAAAACAAACTGCTACTCATATGAAATAGAGTTGGAGGTCTTTTATTACAACTCGTAGTGAAAAAACATGCCGTGGGAGGGTCATCTTCAAAGGCAAATTGCATGTTTTAGTGCACATTCATGTGTTATGATTGAGTTATGCTCTGCACACCATTAATATATTTTCCTTCTAGCTGAGGTTTACATTGTGCCCTCGCCATATAACTGTTTACACTACACTTAAATCAATCTTTATTACTCGCATGAGTGTGCAGTGTTGCGGACAGATGGAACATCTCCAAATGCTGCGATGTGGCAACTTCTAGAGATGTCAGCTCTCCCTAAACAAACCTGAAGGCTTTCCACAGGGGCTGCCTTGTGTCATGCACAGCTCCAACTCATCAACGTCAACCCTGAATGCCTCTCCTCCTCTCTCCTCTTCTTTCCTCTCCTCTCCTCTCGAGAAACCTAATTACAAGCCTCGTGCAGGACATTACTTTGATCCAGACACGTATTGCGTGCCAAACCAGTGTATTGAGCCAACTAATCCCTGACATGCTAAATGAGTACCTGCTTTGCTAACCTTTGATCTGTTGGGGTTGGGACGCGCACTCGTCCAATTACATTCGAGCTTTTATGAGAGGGCAACAACGTGCTCTTTCAAAACCGCTGGGATTTAAGCTTTTTTTTTTAATATTACAAAGCGAGACTTGTTTCTCAGACAGAACGTAAAAGTATTAAGGATTAGGCGTGAGGGGGGGAAAATTGAGTTGGCCACTTTTTTATTAATGTACAGCCACATTTTGGCTTGTTACATGGGTTTAATTCTAACCCCTGGCCCTTGAGGACCCTAAAAAACCCACCACAGCCACTGCTAGGATTTCAGCCTCGCTGTTCGAGGGTAATGATTTCTTGGCAAACAAGAAGTTTTGACTGCGAATTTAAGTTTTGAGATGGAATTATGCGTTATGTTGTAGAATAACAGAGATTATGTTCTGGTCAGTTCAGCATTTTTTGTGATGTTAAGAGTCTAGTGTTTCAAAATATGTTATTAGCAATAGCATAGCACACCAGAAGACCAGATGCTATATCTATATTCTAGTTTTGATATATGGGAAATTTTCAACAGACCATACAAGCCACACACACACACACACAGACCTCCATCCCTTTGTGTTTTCCTGCAGAAGCAAGCAGCAACAGTTTCAGACGTCTGCTTAGGAGCCTCATGGGAACACTGAGCTGTAATGGACAGAAAACTGATGAAACCTCCATTCCTTGACAGCCCAGTGTTTAGACGTATGTTGTGTAAAATGGTGTGTGTGTGTGTGTGTGAAGCAAGTGCAGAGATAACTGCTCACTGGGGTCTTATAGTCAGGCTGGGAAAGAACTGCTTCTAATAAGAAACCTCTCCATCCTCTCTCTGTTCACCATTTCAAGCCACTCCTGCTTAACTGGTCACACTGGCAGAGATTAAAAAAAAAAAAAAAAAAAAAAACGCTGAGAAGATCCAAAGCACCAATTTCATTTTAAAACTCAATCCACCAGCGCTTGGGATTTGCATAGCTAATTAGGGGCTGTCTAACTCTTTTTTTCCTCCCTTCCCTCTCCTCCTTCTCTGAGCCTGGCTTTGTACTGACAGCGAAGGGAAGGCTGAGCCCCACGCAAAGACCTCTGAACCGAGCTTATCTGGCTCAATGGAAAAAACACGTTTCTAATGTAAACTATTTCATAGCACATCACTGAGCGTCTGCGTCAACTCGTGCTGCACTCTGAGTACGGAGACATTAGGGCTTAAAGCTGGCCTACTTTTACTTTTACAGCAACGGGAGGTTGTTGTCCTTTATGGCTTTATTTAACTTGTGTACTGTTATTCTCCTAACATGTTTAGAAGTGTAAAGATTAGCGGTTTACAGTAGATTAGGGTATTTTACTCTCCATCAAGCTACAAAGGGTGATTAGGAGACATAAGGGACGACTGTTACATGGACTTTCTGTTGTGTTTAATACAGCAGAGTCTTTCCTACCCCTCAGAGAAATATGTGTCCTTTTTCAAAACTTTTATTCGCTATTTCCCTTTTTTCCTCTCTCATTTCTCGGAGCCTGTATACATTGGAGAGGGTTACTGAAACACAAGGAGTCACAGGAGGCGGGTTAAATCCTCGTACGCAAGCAGACGCATTGTTCTTTCCCAATGACTGAGAAACAAACGAGGCTGAGACGCAGCAGAGAAATGGAGACGCACACAGAACGTGACGGAGAAGGATGGAGAGAAAACAGTAATATGCAACCATGTGAAGTACTGAGAAGTCAAATGAGTCCAACTCCATAAAAGGCATATTTCTCTGCAAAGCTTTACACCTAATTACCCCTAAGTGCTCTTTGGAACGGATGTGAGGCGGGGGTCTCATAATCATAATAGAAATAATAACAGACTGATGCATATGTAAATGATCAGAGGGAAGAATGATATTTTGGACCGAATGGAAACGGATAATGAGGGTTCAGGAGTTCAGCGGGAGCATTAGGACATAAAAACGTCTCTGTGCTTAAACTGCAACTACCACTTCAGATTAAAAATGGCTCTCCTATTGATTTTTAATATTGTATTTCTTGTCTAATGACATTTTAATGATGCTGGGATTAGATGGAGATAAATATTTACCTTAATCTATTTCTCCATGTTAACAGAAATCAGACGCAAACTCTTAAGAATTGCAGGGCCTCTGTGAGTGTCTCCATCACGGTAATCACCCATGATGAATATAAGTAATAGCTGCTTGAAGGTACTTCACTTCAAGTCTTTCAGAGCAGGTTTGTTGCCTCAATGTCCGCCCCCCTCCTCCTTTTTTTCTTTCTCCCATTCATTTTCAGTGTCAACCTCTCCAACGCCTGAACCCGGCTCTCAATCTCTTGTGTCGCTGAGAGACTTTGCACTGTGTGTTTTCTTAATCATGTGCAAATTAGCCCCTCGTCGCCGATAAAATCCTCAAATCCCCTCGGCTTCCATGGACCCCCGTCCGGCTGCGAAACACAGGGCTTGAGCGAGTGAATGAGCGAGCGCCGCTGGAAAACTCTGCCTCACCGTCATCATTTATTTTCTCAGCGCGCAGGGAAAAAAATATGCACTGTTTGTGTTTGTGGATGTGTTAAAAGCCCACAACGTTTGGGTTTTAAACCTCTTCTCCAGGCTGTTAAATCCAAGCTCAACATCAGTTCTTGTGCTGTTCTTGTTTGTGCTACGTGTGTGTGTGTGTGTGTGTGTGTGTGTGTGTGTGTGTGTGTGTATCCTGCTGCAGAGTTTGTACAGTGGCTGCACGCCCGCTGCACTGGTTTGTGTGCTGGAAACCTCCCCCTTTTCTCGGTCTCACACATCAGAGCTGCTGCTTGTTTCATGGCGAAGGCAGATCGGGTTGAAATAAATCACAGGCGGTTTTAATCAGAGTGAAGCAGCGCAGGCCAGGCCTATAAATGATGGGCCAAACTCGGTTCAACTTCCTCCTCTCCTCTCCCAGTCTTCTCCATCTGTCTCCATTCTTTTCCTGCTCCCTCTCTTTTAACAAGCCTTTTATCTTCCCTGCTTTCCCACCATCACTTGGCCTCCTCCTTCCTCGCTATCTTACTTTCTCTCGCTCACTATCGCCGTGTCCTTGACTGCCGGGCTCCTCCTGTAAACAAGCCGGGGGAATCACATTTTGGCATTCCTGAAACAACTCTGGATTTGATTTTACAACTCAATTAAAGTTGAGTCGTAAATCAGCGGGGCCGAGGAAGCCTGCTTTATTCTTTATTCTTCTTCTCTGTGGGCACCTCAGACAGAATTTAGGAGTCCCTCGAGCCACAAACAAATATGTGAACAGGTCCACTTTAATAGAAATAAGGCCGAGAAACAGGAGACGTCTGATGAGGCTGTTTACAGAGCGAAGACGCCGCTGTGGGTGTCCCATCACGGCGAGGAATGCCAACACACACACTCACACACACACGTGCACGGACACACACACACTTTGCACACAAAAACTCAGCCATCCAATCATTCATTTGGACTGTAGCTACCGTCTCTCTTTCTTTATTTACATCTATCCATCTCACACACAAACAGACACACACACACACACACTAAAAAAGCTGGCAGACCTGACTAGATATATGGTAAACCTGTCACTAAAACGAAGACATTTGATTCATCAGAAAAAATCAATAGTGGAATATTTTCTACTCTACCAGTAGCCCATTAATCTGCCGGTAGATTAAAATGTCACGCAGAGAAGCGGACAGGAGCCGCGGCAGAGCTGTTTTTCATGCGGCTCTATGGCCCCAGACAGTAATTGCGTACACTAATCAATCAAAGGGATGTGCACGATTGTCATTTTTCATTACGGAGACAACAGGTTACGACGGCCTGTCAACTTCACCGGAGAACCGTGCGTTAATGACTTATCGATAACAGGCTGTGGTCGCTACGGCGAGCATCGATTAAAAATGAAAGATGATGTTAATTTAAAAAGCCTGAATCCAGGAATTACAACTCTAGAGTTATTTATCTTTAACTAAAATACAGTCAAATGGAAACCAGATACTGTGAAGTAGCTGCACATCAGACTTTATGCTGATTAACTCATCTCCTGGCTCATTGTTAAACATCTCCTGGCGAAGTGAGATACTCGCCGAAAACATTTGTAAACTGTTTGATTGGAAAGCTCGTCAGACAGGAAAACCATCAGGGGAATTCTCCATGTGTTTTTTTTTTTTTTTTAGATGAGCTGAATAAACGAATAAGATTCTGCTCATTACATCAGTAGCTCTCTTTCTGAGCAAAGAAAACACACACTCACACACACACACACACACACACACACACACACACAATCAATTCCATATTAACCTCCTCACACTGAAACACCCATGTGCAAACAGTGTTTTTTGGCGCATGCTAGGTGATAAATGTAGCAAGCACCTTACAAAGACTGGATGACAAAGCTAATTTGGCCTCTGCAGAGACGTCAGGCCCGATGAAGTTCCACATTACTGCCACCGCCTCACAAAGGCACCATTATGTCGAGTTGAGACGTCGTTCATCCACGGAGCTGCTTTACATGAAGGCTCCCGGCTCCTTTATTAACTCCGTGGAACTCCCGCTGTAAATTTGGAGGCGATACAGAGAGAGGTATGAGACTAATCAGACTCCAGCTCTGCTCCTTTTGCCAAACAACTGCCACGGCGTTTTGACAAATAAAGGACACAGCCTTGAGAAGTCCACGGGCCGACTTCGCTCTGTATCTATGTTATTGCTTTGTTTGGGCCGACCGGCGGAGGGAGAAATTAGAAATGGCAATTAGCGAAGTAGAATGAGCACATATGGTCTGCCATCCATCAAGGTCTTTTGCTAACTCCTTAACTCAAATGCTAAATGATGTGTCTCACTGTATAACGTAGGTGTTTCGTGTTAAGAAAGGAATCCCGTGCCAAGGTCAGTTTTTACTCGGTCATTATCTCATGCTTCTCAGCTAGCTGCAGAGCTTTTAGCATCGGCCCGGGCTGACGGTCCTCTTCAGGCCACACGTTGGATAAGACAGAGAGGGAGCCGAGTGGATAATACAACCGGGGTCAAAAGGCAAGAGGCGCCGGAGACTCTCGTGATTACTCAGGTATCTCAACAATGCGCTGCTTTGTCTCCCATGAAGGAGACCGATATGAACGTGAAGTCAAAGCAAGGTCACTTTTTTTTTTTGGAGGAGGGGGTTATGAATTAAATGATGGATGTCCATCAAAGGGGGACTGACTCAAAAACTGCTGAATGCCTGATGATAACCCAGTCAAAGTGTATTTTGCTGGCGCTGTGCAAATCCAGTTCTGTCAAACAGCCCCAACACACTCAATTAATCTCATGTTTGATGTGTTTTTTCAGCTGTGACCTCCAGAATATTTCCACAAAGTAAACTTTGGGTGGTGAGGAGTCCCACCTGCGAGAGTGAGAGTGTGACTTTTAGCAATGAAGGCTTGACTTTTAAAAAATTTTTTACACTGTGTGATTGAGTGATTGACTCCACTGCAGCCGTGCAGAGACGTGAGGACCAACAAAGATCTCTTTGCAGGAGATGACCAGGAACTTTACATTTGCACTGATGGTTGCTGAAGGTTGCATCACTGTTGCAGATTGTGATAACAAACGTTACTGTTGTAAATATTGTATCCTGCTGCTTTTCATCTGCACATTTCCCCCTTTTTTTCTCCTGCCTCTGACTTACCAATCGACTGGAAGGCTCCTGTTAGATATGAATTTGACATTTCTAACAGTGAGCAGATCATTCAGCTGACTGGAATCTGGCATCTCAAGAAAAGCGTTCATTTATTTATTCAAATAAAAAAAACAACAACAGAGAAAAGCAGTTACGTGAAAGAGTGAATGCAGTGTTCTGGAGATGATTCACATGCACAAATAAAACATGGCTGCTATCTACGACACTTTCATTGCTGAGCAGTTAACCCAGTCGCTGCAAATACTATTTGTCAGTGAAGGAAGAAAAAAATACAATTCATGATTTTTTACCATGTTTGTAGCCCTTATTATGTAATTTTGATTTGCCGTGTCTCTGTTCATAACCAGATATCCATAAAACTAATGACACTCCTGTAAGTTTCAGCTGCAAAATTTGCTTTGTGCTAATCAACAAGTCTTAGCATGCAAACACATGAAACACAGTAAACCCTACCTGCTCAACATTAGCATGTTAGCATTATTATCTTGAGCTTTTAAGCATCCTGACATTAGAATTTGCTTAAAGCATGGCTGAGGCAAAGGGGCTGACATGGGCAAATGCTTTAAGTCTTGCTAATGTGTTTTTTTCTATAACCTTAACTCATTCAAAACTCAGGTCCCACTGAGGTCACAAGCATCTTTTGCAAAGGAGAATTGTCTAATAAGGTAACATTAAAACTTGCAAACTAAACTAGTTAAACAGACAAAGTCATACTGAAAAGAACAAGAGCTGATAACACAGATGAAGTAATTTACCGTCCAATTTGGCCCAAGTTACAAGTTTCCTCATTTATTTTCCTTCTGCAAAGAATTCCAAGTGGCTGGAGGAGAAAATATTAAGACTTTCTTTTTCATCTCTGTTTAATCGTTAGGGACACAATAATAAGCCTTGTGATTGAAAGTATGACGCACACAGACACATGGACGGCCCACCAACTGTGAAATCCAGAGCACATCGATGAGCTTGTGGTTTTTTTATTCAGCAACAAATTCAGAAACCTGAATGTTGAGTCAGAAAGAGAAAGAGGAGCAATAAATAAGTGAAAGCACTGTGGTATTGGCTCACACTGAAAACATATGGCAACTATATGACATTCTCCTAACATCACCCTTGATGGCATCTCCAGCTGTACCTGCCCAGTGGCGGCAGCGGTGGCGGTGGGACCTCCATGCAATATATGGAGGCGGTGACTCACTGCTGTCATTATTAAAGGTAGTAACTCAGAGGTTCAGACCGTTGGTGGCACTAAAATTTCCTTCTGATTGCTGTGTGAACTAAAATCTCTGGTTTTTGTGACGTTGTTGTGGGTCCAAAGGAGCTGTAAAAAAAAAAAAAAAAAAAAAAAAGGAGCACTCATTGTATGAGGTCTGACGGGGCTGGACGCTGTGGAGAAAAGTCCAGCTCTTCAAGTACAGCAGAGGGTCTTTGTCACGCCTTCTGCTTCTCCTACAGAGAAACAAGGTCGTTTTTAACATCTATATACAACACACGGGGCTTTCAAACACTGAGGTAGACTCATGCACGTCAATATTAGACACTCGTAGCAGCTTTACCCGTAATAAAAAGACAGTTTCATGAGGGGTGGAGGTCGGGGTAGAGTGGTTACACACAGAAATTCACTTAGGAGGCTGATGTTTCAATTTTTTTCCCAAATCTAACCAAGAAGTTTTGATGTGTACACCTTACCAAACTTTGATCATTTCACACCATCAATGTGCTTGGAAATAAGTCCTAGCAGGAAGGTTTTAAATGTTGCACAATACCTTTTGCATCTGTAAGAAACACTGAGAGATGTGACAAAATAAGAAGAACCTGTTGTGGAGAACAGGACCCCCAGACGTTTCTCAAGGTTCATCACACACTGTAGCGAGTGTAACACACTCATAACCTAAATGGGGTGTTAGCATTGAGTACACAACTTAAAAAATTCTAAGCCTTGTATTAACAGCGTTTAAATCCCCCTCTTTCTCTGCTTTAATCCTCTCTTGGTTTGTGCCTGTGGTCGTTTAGGAGAACAAGTTCTTTGTTAGTATAACATGGGATTAACGTGAGTGTGAGGCTGCTAAACCCACAGGATTACAAAGTTTACTTTGCCTTAATTCACACTGATAACAAACACTGGACACTGTTTTTTGTCTTTTCTAAGAAGTTTAACCAAACATTGGATTAACAGGTTTATTGCCCAGTAACTGAATGAATTAGATGTTTTTCATTTTATTATACTTTTTCTATTTTAGTCTATTGTTTTCTTGTCAAAATACGACAAAGTCAAAGTTTTGTTTCAAAGAAGAAGCTGTTTTTGATCTACAGAAGTTATTTTCCTGTGATATCACTTTTTTTTACTGTCATGGTGGACAGAAACAAGAACTTTCTGAAAATATAGGAAGCAAAAAACACTGTACTTATTCTCCTCTGGGAATTTTCTCTCTCTGTTCAAAGTCCTGCAGCAGATTCACTTTCATAACAGCCTCAAGAATAGAAGAATTGGGAAGAAGTTAGAAAAAAAAAACTCAAAACACAAGCTGGTCCAAAATAAAAATGTGCTGCAAAATGTCAACTCACATACTACTTACTACAGTGGAATGTTGGAAAGCACAGTCTAAATATTATGCCAAGGCATCTGCTGGCAATGCTGCGCTGGCATCCGATCAGGAAAACCATGAAAACAGTGGTCCCATGGGAATGTGCCCAGTCATTCCTAATCCTCCGCAGACAGGAAAGTACAAAAAAACCCGATTTTTTCTTAATTGCACAATTTTTTTACACTCCTGTAGGTTTAATCTTGGGATTAAGGCAAAAGTTTGCTTGCAAGTTTATCCAAAAAGTGACGAGATTCGGCTAGAACTTGCATCAGGTAACACAACAGTGTGTGTATTAGCTTCCTGTTGACTCGCTGGCTAACCATCTTTACAAAATGTCAATAAAGCTCTGTTACTACTGTCACTTAAAGGTAAATAATCAATGCTCTTTTTATTCTAGGTTTGCACCTTTTCTACAGAACCGTGAGGAAAAAGATGCACAACATTCCCGCCTTGAACACGCTCCCTCTGTTGATATAAAGGCTCATTTTAAGGTAATAAAAAACACAATGGTTCTTTTTTTAATGTAATTATACAATGATGGAAAGGTGCATATAAATATTATACTCTATTTCCTCCATATTCCACTAATAGATCCCTCTGGATCCGACACGCTAGACATTCAAGGTTTTGTTTCTCTTAAATTGTCATGTAAAAGAAATATTGGCTGGCAGCTTTAGAGAGGAAACATTAAAGCCACGGGGGGCACTGAGGAACTCCTTCAGTTGTCTCACACTTAAGAACCTAAGAAGGTATAATTGCATGCACTCCTTCCTCACACACACACACATATGCACACACACACACACAGAAAAGAAATGGGCAATATGCCAGCTCCCTCGGGCGTGATGCTCCTTGACCACAAAACCCACACTTAACACCTCACCCCAGCAAGCACACCCTCAACACGTCCTCAACAAAGACAAAGAACAACTGATCTGCCCTTTTCCTCGCCACCTCGCTCATATCTGTCTGTCAACCTCCTCCTCCGCCGGTCCCACCTTCTCATGTCCCCTCTTGAAAAAAAAAAAAGGAACAAAATGATGATTAATGTCATGCTAATGTCCTCACTCCTATTAATACACAGCTGCAGAATGGAGAGAACAGACCTGTCCCTCCAAAGGGAGTTGGAGGATAGGTAGTGTGTGTGTGTGTGTGTGTGTGTGTGTGTGTGGATGCTGCAGGGGGAGTTTGGTGTAGCTGTGTAAGGCAGACAGGTGGTGCTGATGGGG
>JAPZDZ010000014.1:4647443-4658162 GCA_029783805.1 Acanthurus tennentii | reverse complement strand
GTGTCTGCACCTTATCGGTTCTTATTTCTAACGGGTGGATTTCTTCAGGATCTTCAGGACCAGCAAGATCAGAGCTCTTACACACACACACACACTCCCACACACACACACACACCCATTCCAATCTTGCTGTGGTCAGCCACAGCTGTGGACGAAAAAATCTAAACACTGACATTCTCTTAAACACACACACACTGTCATGCACATGACTCTTTTTCTAACTGCTCCAAAAGCCGTCGAGAGCCTTTCAAACTGCACGTCATGTCAGTCACACTCTCAGCAGTTATTTGCAAATGCCCGCTGATGGCGGAAGAGACTGTTTATTTCCCTTTTAAACAAGTGACCACACATACACACACACAGCATAACTTTGGGCCTTCAGCTTTTACTGATATGTTTTCCCACAGTTTGTGAGACAGAATAGAAAGCAGTCAAGTGTGTGCACAGTTAATGGTAATCAGGAACTGGAGGGAAATGCCCTCGTTAGGAACGACGTTAACTTATCAGGCTCAGACTGGAGATATGGCCGGTCTGCAGTCCAACAAAGGACTCTGTTTCGTTTGTGCAGTAGATATGTTAACAGTGCAGTGAAAATGAATGTGCGGCTCGGTTTTCTGTTGAGTGATAAATGATATTAAACTATGTTCTTTAAATAAAGATTAAGACTTGAAACTCAAGCCATGTTGTCGAAGGATTAAGGCCGATATCCAATGATTCTATATTCTGTAGCATTCTTATGGTGTGATGTGTATCTTGTATAAATCAGTGGCTTTTGTCGTCTGTGGTGGTTATTTTTCTGTGACTCCAAACATACCCTGTTATAAAATACCTCTTTGTGAAAGAAGTTCCCTTGATCCTGAAGATTTACTGTCATCTCCGCTGCCGTCCACCAAGAGCTTGGCCTGTAATCAGAGTCCTCCCTCTCACTAGGAGGCACTGTGACCTTGTCTTGATGCTCATTCATCTTTAGTTGTTCAGGAAAAACTTTAATGTTGTTTATCGAGGCAAGGCAGCAGCTGTCAAAGCCGTCTTTGATCAAACAAGTTAAAAAAAAGCGGCATGTAAAAGCAATCCTTGACTTTTTTTTTGTAGAATTTTTGCTTTTCTGTTTGAAGCTTCTTCATCTGTTTGTTCCTCCACCCCTTCCCGCTCATCACGTCTCAGGCAGTGACAGTACATGCATGCCTCTCCCCGCAGTAAGCTTTCCCAGATCCCGCTCATATCTTCACAAGCAAAGGGACTGATTGGGGCAGAGGTAATGCGGCTCCGCTCGGCATTAATTGGCTGATTAACATAAGGACAGTTTAGGACTTCACCGTCCCACACTCAGGCCATTAATCAAGAGAGGAGGCGTGCCAGCTGAAACGCTGCCAGCAGCTCCACACAGACCACTATAAAGAGAGGCAGAAGAGTTGTGGGTTCAGCACACAGCAGAACAGGAGACGTGATCCTCTCAAAGGCCAGACAGGGAACTGCAGTCTCCACAGTGGAGCCTCAGAAGAACCAAAGGAGACTTGAGAGTGTAGCAGCAGGATAATGAAGCTCTGGTATTTAGAAAACTAAGAAGAATGGGTCGTTTTTGCTTTGCAAGTAAAAGTGCTTTTTTAAGGTCAACAACAAAATGTCCCTTTAATAACATCTGGATTGTAAGTTTTGTTATTTTTTTTTTTCTCCCCCTCTCTCTCACTAATTAAAAAACAGTGCAAACAATTTGAGTTTTCTACGTCTAATCACACCAGGGATCCCTTATCATTTCATTACTTCAAAGGATTACAGAGGGTGAGGAACCCAAGAAACATCTGCCAGCTGTCCATAGGCAGCATTCCAGACGCAGACACATGTCTCCTGTTTTTATCTTTCACCTCCACTGCTGATACTGCGAACTAAATATTGCTATTTTCTCAGCGACAGAAATGAAGTGATGGAGATGTTCTTGGCACTCGTTTTAACACTTAAGCAGTTTAGTGCCAGAATCCGGCTTGTAGTTATATTTCTGCGTGATGCCTTCCGAATTTTTTTAAACCAAACACTGTGAATGTTTACAGTCATCCTGCCTGTGTGATTTCATCCTTATGCCTTCACAACAAAGAGGGGAGCCTTTTCTCATGTTTTCAGAGGGTCGTCAGTGACATGATATTTTAGCTGCGATGGTTAAGAGGCATTGAGTTTTGCTAATGTTTTTCATGCATTTTTGATGCAGTTTGTGGATTAAAATCCATTCATCTAATCCATATTTGCACAAATGAAGCTAAATCCATATGATTGCAACCACCATCTTCTTTATTACAACACACTCCGTCCATGTTGAGCCTCCCCATGTTCTTACATTTCCTCCTTTTCAGTTTCATATTTCTGCTTCTCACCTCCTCTCTTAACTTTTTGTCATCGTGATTTATATATATATCAACTTTTTTCCTATTTCTTAAAACCTCTGCTCTGCACACAGACGCACAGGTTCTTGTTAACAGTTTAATAAGTGCTTTGGAAGTGTTTAACAGGTTCTTCGGGGAGGCAGTGTGAAAGCGCTGCATTGCTTACATAGCTCCAAAACTGCTCATTTGACTCCAGAGACATCAGCAGCGTTTTCTGTGACAGAACAGCGTTTCCACTTCTGCCTTAAAAACACCTTGAAATAACCTTAATCTGCCATATCAGATCTTTTGTGTTATGACTAGTCAGGTTGCACGCCTCGTCTGTTTTGTTCTCCATTTTTTTTTTCTTTCATTTGACTTCAAAACATGGTGAATGTCTGCCAAAACCATTGAATTGACTTCTGAGGAAAGCTTAATCGATGTAAATCTGCGGCTGCTTGTTTGTCAAGTGCTTGATCAGAGACAGTTCGCAGTTCGTGTTGAAAGGGACTTTGAGAGCTCTTGTGCTTTTTTTTTTTTTTTTCTTTCCAAGTAGACTTGGCTCGCACGCATCGGACCAACACCTTCCACTGTGGATGTTTGAGTCTGTCATTCAACTCCAGTGTGCAAACAGGTGACTCTCTGACAAGTGATGACTTGGTCTTTTTTTTTTTGTTGTTGTTGGGATTAGCTTGTGCACCTGGGTTTCCCTCAGCAGAGCAGGAGAGGCGGCTTGTTTAGGGCTGGCCGATGTTTCTGTGAGCTGAAGCCGTTCGACTGCTCAGCTGTGTGCGTTCTTGTGTTTGCGCACACACTTACCTTTCTCATAAACACAGAAAAGCACAGTGTTGGAGCCAAAATTATAATTTGGTAATTTGAAGAATAATGCTAAAATTTTTATTACTTTATTATTTTGAATTTCTTCAGAGCTGTATTTTGTCGTGGCGTGTGTGCACTTTGACAGTCGGCTGATTGTCAGAGGCAGCGTCATGTCAGATAGACAGACAGACAGACAGACAGACAGACAGACAGACAGACAGACAGACAGACAGACAGACAGACAGACTTTATTGATCCCAAATTGGGAAACTCCAATGTTGCAGCAGAAAACAACCAAGCAAACAATACAACTATAATAAAAAAGGGGGAGGGGCATTTACAAGGGAATAAAAGAGCAAAAGCAAGATGTGCAAATGACTGTTGTGCAGAGAGATCAGCCAGCTGATCATCATGTAGCTGATCGCTGTCAGGTCTTCAGCTGGTATATATAGGTCAGGAGCAGTATGTGATGTCGCTCTTTTTGGTTAGTAGACACACTTTTTTTTTGACCGCTTGAACTAAGCAACTGAGATTTTATCATTGAGTTCATTTATTGCATTTTTGTTTATTTGAATGTGACGCTTCTGCTACTGGTAAGAAAATCTTTTGTTTGTCAAGACGGAGAAATGGACAATAAATACAACTAAAAGGAATTGTAGAAATCTGGTTATTATTTAAGCGTGTCAACCATAAAACTGAAGCCAAAGAGACCCGTTTGAAAGTTGCACTTTTACACAGGGTGTTGTCACTGTATCGTTTGTCTCTGACCTTCACTGTACTTCTAATTTTTGTTGATGATGTGCAGGCAGATAGGAGGTGTGAGTTGGTAAAGCAAACTGCCTCCTATGAGGAGCACAAAGTGTGTCTGATGCACATTCAAAGTATAAGATTGTGCGTTTATTAGTCCAGTTTATTCTCAAACAGGTGCTGCACGCCAAAACATGGTTTTAAGTAACTGAGTTACACTTTAATTAAATAGTTACACGGGCTTTTTAACTTTTTAACGTCTGCTGAGTGAAATTAAACGTCTCACACACTTACACTAACCCTAACCCCAAAACCAGTCTGCCCTCTAACTGCTGCTGCTTTAGTGTGGCCATAAATTATATCATGACACAAAGCCAGGCCGCTCTCTTCTCCACTGCTTCTCACTTTGGTCTTGCCTGTTTTCCACCCTCATCATATGGCGGATAATCATCCCAAAAGTTGGGGGTGTTTGTGTGTGTGTTTGTGTTTGTGTTCGTAATCAAAAGCAGAGGCCAGTTCTCCATAACTTCCGGTTCAGTCACCCAGC
Organism: Acanthurus tennentii; assembly: GCA_029783805.1. Classification (NCBI taxonomy): domain Eukaryota; kingdom Metazoa; phylum Chordata; class Actinopteri; order Acanthuriformes; family Acanthuridae; genus Acanthurus; species Acanthurus tennentii. The sequence continues at coordinate 4,653,698 of JAPZDZ010000014.1, read as the reverse complement.
CACTTCACTGTGTGTGAGATGATTTATGGGTGTTTGATTCATGCAGGTTTGGATTGAACTGTCTTGTTGTCTGAATCAAAGTCATCTCTCATTTATTTTCATTTCTGAACTTTTGTTTGCTGTGGATAAGCTTCAAAACGCCCCATTTTATCCACTGTTCCAGCAGTGTAGTGAATCAATCATATGTGAACTGCAGACCTCGCAAAATAAATAGCAGTCAGCGAGTGAGTGAGCAGCCACATCAGTTTGAGAACAGAAAAATCAAATTTTTTGTTTCTTTTTAAAACTGAATTTGAATGTAATATACTGTTTATATAACAAGCCCCACTGACAGGACAGTCTCTATAAATTTTATATATATATAAAACACTTTATGACACAAAACAAGATATGAGATAAAATAATAGAGTCAAGCTGTAATGTAATCTAAGTTTTCTCAATGCTGAACATTTCAGCTTTTAAATATTTTTTCTGCACCTTTGAGAGGCTGTTTTCAGTTTGCACAGTACATTTATATCTATATCTACTTAATGTGGGGGGAAAAGAATTATCTTAGCACTGCATTCACTTAAATTTTAATCAGTTTTTCCTTTTTGTTTTATTTTAATTTGATTTATAATCATTTTCTAAAGACATGTTGAAGATTGTTGATAAACTTTGATGGGCCTTTGAATGCTGAACAACTCTTTAAATTATAAATAATATTATATTTACCTTTTAAAAAAAAATTTAAATAAATGTATCTTGCTTGTATTTGAATTAGGCCTAATTCTTATTGCAGTTGGATTGTAGGCATATTAGTATTTAATAATGGCGTTGTAAATATACAGTGGTATTCACTTGTCATAGTTGCCCTGCTGGAGAGTGAGCTTGTTTTTAAAAGCTCTAACCCCTGAATGTCATGACGATAAATTACAGGGAAGTTAGCCTGACGCGATGCATGTAATGACTTGTCCGTTTTTTAAAATGATGGACTTGAAACCAAGCCCTCAGACCTACCTGTAGCAACACATGTGCATGCACACAAAAACACGAATGGCCCAATTATTTCGATGCCATCTCTGTAACACATGGCAGTTCGGGGCGGAAATAATGACACGTTCTGAGAGGGCCACTGATGCGAACCAGATGAGGCATTACGACTTGAAAGGCAGGGGGGAAAGAACGAGAGCAGAGCCGGACAAACTGTGAAATGACAACACCACACACGCAGCGGTGTGGACCGAGCGAATTTGACATTCACATCAAATGATCCATGCACACACACACACACACACCGCAGGTTTATCCAAACAATGTCCACACTGTAGATTTTGTGTTTTAAAACCCTTTTTGTAACAGAAAATCTTTGTTTCTCTTCTCACTGACTGTACAGGTGTCTTTGTAAGCCTGCAGGGACACATCGCTCAGACCGCTGTTATGCACAGTATCTGGGTCTTTTCTTCTTTTACATGTGGGATGATGTTATTGGAAACTAAGTGGGATCCTTTTTATGTGAGCGTTGCTGCAGCGAGCCTGGCCCCGGGCCCGCCTGAGGTCTGCTGCAGCACCGCTCGGCTCTGGCCCGGGCCACAAAGTGACTTTCTCTCTCTCTAATGCGGCCCCTGACCTCCTGACGCATTTCCTGACCCAGGAAATAGAATTAACACCACTGCCTGAGCTTTAGGGTCCCACAGCCACATACACAGCTGTCCATTAGCCTGGCCCAGTCCGGTCAAGCTCAGCTAGCTGACTAGTGCTCAACTACATCTGAACTGAGGGCAGAAGAGGGAAGCAGGAGATTTTCTTTGGAGGGAGCTTATTCCACAGTGCATTTGAATGTTTCTGGGTGCTTGAAGGGTTTTAGTGCCTTTTCAGCTTCAAATAAACAGATATATTTTATTTTCTAACTGTTACAGACGTCAAAGGGTCTGTCTCTCTTATTACTAATGCAGTTTCTTTCCTCATAATAGTAGCATTTGGTCGCTATGATCCATTCTTAGCTTGAAATCCTTAAGAGTCCCTCTAATAGCTCGTGCAATTGCAAACTGGGGAATGTTAAAACTGAAATGGAGATGCACTTTGAAGTATTATTGACCTGCTGCTCTGAGAGGTTTGACGTTTCTCCATTTAAAAACTCCAAACCTCTTCTGAGAGAGCCAAACTCTTGTCGAACAAGTTAGCTCTTCCTGTCCAAGTCAAGTATTGGGAGATATTTTGTGTGTTAGACGTTAATGATGCAATCCACTTCTTAATGTTCTTCCAACTAAAAAAATCTACATCAAACCAAAAGCAATGCCTTCCACCAAGAGTTTTTTTTTTTTTTTTTTTAAATAATATGGTGGCTTTCCGATGTCATGAGTGCAGTAAATCTGGGAACTGAGGTTTAAGAACAGAAAAGTGGATTATCTGTTTATTAGATATTTTATGTGAACCGTATATCAGAAGAGATGGATCTTGATATTCTGTGGTCTAAGTGCTTTATCTGTTTTCTTCATTACTCAAAGGCTCTTATGTGGGCAAGCAAATGCACACGTCTGTGTGTGTGTGTGTGTGTGTGTGTGTGTGTGTGTGTGTTTGCCTGCTTACACACACACACACACAGATTAGCCAGTTCCTGCGTTTAAGCACCCCATGTGTTTGCATTTTAGTCACACATTGCCAATCTCATGGGAGCACTTTGAAGCATACTCCTCCAGAGCAGATCATAAAACAGGAGTATAAGTAGTTTTTCACATAGTTGTATCCCAGAACACCCCCCAACCCCCCCACCACACCACACCACACCACACCGCCTCCCACCCAACAGCTCACAGCAACCACCTTCCACCTCCAGTCCATTTACTCCTGAGTGCAGGGTGAGCGTTTGCTTCAGAGATCTGCTATGACCACGCTTCAAGTGACTCACCTCACATCGTTTCTGTCCAGATGTTGCACAGAAAGACCCACAGAGGCGGCCATGATGGAAGTCGAGTGATCGTTAAACTTCACCGAGTTGATTTGCATGTGTCTGAACGTTAACACCGCCGACACCAGACATATTGCAGGCAGAGATTATTACAAAATGTACCGCAGAGGCTGTTTCTGTACATTCACACCTTTAGTTTGTTTGCATTTGCAGACTGATGCACTGTAAACTTTAGTTTGTCTGCTGTACCTTATCTCAGCCTCAGAAATCCTAAATGTTTTAAACTACATGCATACCCCATGCAACTGCAATTTTGGACGTGCAAAAGCACAGCTGCATCAATCAAAACAATGACTCTTCACTGCCACCTGAAGAAATTCAAGATTTTTCTGTTTGCACTCAAAAAACAGATTTGTTTGTGTTTGTCTCCTGCATTAACACACTCGTTTTCATGTCTCCACAGTACTTTGAGGTCCCCTTTGACTCCAACATGAACCGCACAAAGAACCGTCCACTCGTCAGAGGACAAATCAGGTATTTGTTTTTTTTCTATTTTTATGCTTCTGCACCACATGAGAAATACTGAGCCTCTCCGGCTGCCTTCAGTAGAACTCATTCCTGACAGATGAAAAGTCTTTTGAGGGAAATGTTTTAAGGCAGTGAAGCCTGACTTATGAGCTTGTGATGTCAAAGCATAGGTGTATTTGCAGGCTATGTCAAATTGACAGTCCCACCTTAAATTAAACAGCAGCATTGAGCTCATTTTCCATATTAATTTACAACCTTTTGTTCCTCTTGTAGTTACTGAGTTCTTATGACAGGGTAGCAGACTAGTAGCTGTTTACATAGAGTAGCAGCAGCCAGAGATCATTAGTGCCATTAAGATAAATTCGTGCAGATAATCACTAATGCAGGAACCAAATAAGAACCTGAAACAGCCATAAGCCCTCTTCACCCATCGTCTCAGCCAGGAATCTGCCTCTTTTGCATGTCAGTCTTACAGCAGAATCTCTCTTTTCATTTTTTATTCAGACAGAACAAAAGCAAACAACCTGTTGACCACAGAGCATTTAAGACCTTTTACAACGCTCCAGTTTGCATACGGCTAACAGTTAAAAGAACAATGCTCCTGTTGCTCGCTGATAAATCCTAAAAAACACAGTGACTTTATGACTTAACGGCCAGCTAGCACCATAACTGGACCTTGACCCGCAGCTATCTCATCCCAGCCTCAGGCATTCCTCATTGACATGCTGTTTAAAAGTCGACTCTGGTGCTGTGGAGCTGGTGATTGAAGATGTTCTCAGTCTAAACAAAGCCTCTCCTCTGGCTTTTAGCCTGTCCTCTGACAAGAGGTGTCTGTCTGTCTCTGAGACGCAGACACACCAGATCGCTCGCTCTTTGTCTCCGCTTTTCTCCCTCACACATACAATCTTGTGTAGAGACGGCGAGCAGATGGGAGGCTGGACTGTCCTGTCAAACAAGCCATCAGAAGGCGGCATTTTACACATTCTCCATGCTGTGTTCAGGAGATGGTTTTGAATCGGCCAAATGATGTTCTTTGGCTTTATCTGTCCTTGCTGCAGGAGTCTGTCTGCCTCTGTGGTGTCAGCATAGAAAAAACGCTTCCTCATTTTATGTCGGGACTACAAAAAGTGTAACATCTTTCCCACCTTTTATTGTTTTCTGCCGGATGACAGTCCCTCATCCTTTGTGGTGGTTTTCATGTGAAAGCCACTGCGTCCTTTGTAGTGGCTTTCAAATGCACTGAGGCTGAATAGATTTCAGCTTGCTCAGAGAGGGAACAAAGAAGATCGTGTGTTTATTCTCATCTAGATGTGGAAACACATTGCAATTTTATGCATCTGAAGATAATTATAAATTGGACATCACAGCAAATCTTGCAGGGACAGTTTGTGGGGGGGGGGGGTTGTTTTTGGGCCTTTTGATCAAGTCACTGCCGATGGTTCTCACTTTAATTATCTGACCAAAACTATCTCACATCCAGGTCCACTTCCCCACTTTTTCTGCAGCTTTCAAGCTCGATGCCACAGTCTTCATCACTGCTTTATTAAAAAAACTTTTACTTAAACAGTCAAAATCAGTAGTTAAGCATTTTATCTGAATGCAGATGTTTCAAAATGCTTTATTTTCTGGCTCCTAATGTTTGCAAAGTCTGGTCATTTTAGTCTGTTTTCAGTTTAAATCAGTCTCTGAAACTGCTGTATTTTAAGTTTGCACTTATGGAAATTCAGAGTTGTTTATTGTGTCCTTTCCCACCACTTGAATTTTGAACAGGAAACTAAGTTTTTAAAGGAGAATCATCCTGTTTCTTTAACTCAGAAAAATAAGTTTCACATATTTTTTTATTTTAATCCTTAAACTTGATTGTTGTCAAACCACACCGTCAAATCTGGCTTTCTGCATTGACATACCTCACCTGTCACACTGCTGCTGTTGTGTCAGATTGTTACAGTGAACCCCCCCCTTCAGACCATGTGACACACTCCCTTCCCCCCGTCCCTCGACCCCCCCACTGAGCCAGCCCACAGCCAGGCTGTCGACAGCCTATAGCCAGCCTGCACGGCCCCACCTCAGCCCACATAAAACAGACATAGCACCACTAATCACATTAATGTACCGATCTCCCTGCTCGGCCAACCCACCAAAATAAAAGCCCTGTTTGCTTTTTGAAGAAAAAGGCCTGCGTTTGGTCAAGATTTTAATCTCGCCTCTCTTTAATTTATGGAGCATTTACTGGTGAATTTGAACCAGACCTTGCCATCACTGCTTCCAATAAAAGATGAGGGAAGGAGGAGGAGGAGGAGGAAGTCTTCATCCGGCTAAAAGCCTGAGCCGCAGTGGTTTTCCGCAGCTAGTTTTGATCTCTGCCATGTGCACGGGCTACTTTTATTCCTGACAAACTCTTATCAGATGAGCTTCCTCTAAGCCTCCCGTTTTTGTAAGGGCTGCTGACTGTCAGTGTGTGGCCCCCATGGGTCTCCACATGCATGTGTGTGAGTGTGTGTTGAACATTCGGAGCTATCGTCGTCTTATCTGATGTCTGCACAAGCCCACAAATCATTATCATCCCTTAGTTCCCATTGTGGTGATGGGCTTTTGTCTGAGTCTGTATCTGTGTTTAGTAACCTGCCTTTTATAAAAACATCTGAACTTATCTCTTCAAACTTGCCCTTGTGTATATTTTTTTTCATTCTCCAGCTGATTTTAGCTGATTCTCTTTTCAGTCCCCTCCACGCAGTGTCCTTCGCTCTGGGCTGTGGAGTTCCCGGACTCGCTCTGCTCACGCTGGCGGTGAACCCTTTGACGGGCTTCCTGGGTGCCCTCAACATCTTCCTGTACACCTG
>JAPZDZ010000014.1:4621951-4635616 GCA_029783805.1 Acanthurus tennentii | reverse complement strand
CTTTGTTTTTTTTTAATTTGCTACCATGTCGTTTGTGGAATTAAAAGTTGTGTAACTTAGTACTTTTGTCTGCAGAAGTTTCTAAGAACTTTGCAAGAGGAAAAGGGAACAAAAGGCAGAGGAGACAACAAGAAGTCGAAGTTTACAAACTGCAAAAAAATCAAGTTAGGAAATCGTTAAAAAGCCAAAGAAGAAATGCAGGATTTTTTCATAATTTTGAAGTGATATTGCCTCTTTTAAGACTTCACAGGAAGTTTCCCAAAAGCTAAGGAGCAACAAATGCACCGTCAACTTTAGCTTAAGCTCAACAGTTTTATGTAAAACTGCCACAGCTTGTCTTATGGATAATGTCACCTTTAATAAACCTTGACTCAAAGTTAAAGGTTTCCTCTCCTCACGCTGGTCCAGTTTTCTTGAAGGAGAGGTATTTTATTTACTCCTAACTCTTGTTGACTGCAGCCTTCATCTCGCCCTGTCAGTCTGTGGTGCATGTCGCTCTCTTCATATCCCGTTTAGCCCTATTGGCTATGAAGGGGCTTTGATATATAATTACTGTACTGTGGTTTTGCTGTCGTGTCGCGGGCTCTGCTCTTAGCTCGCTGTCAGGGCCCGGCACTGTCGACGCCGGTGCTCCTCCTTCAGAGTGGCTTTAGCATTAAACAAGGGGCTCGAAGCGTACATACACGTTTCATGGCCACATGGGTGGTATGTGTTGTATTAAGGTGGTTGTATGTTGTAGGTTTGTGATGATTTTAATTTTCTCGTATCTTGAATTTATCAAAAATTGCTGATTTTATGCTGCAGGGCATTTTTAAGGTTTGTTGTTTGCTCTAAGCTGCAAATTAAGTGAACATTTCTGTCGTAATAATGCAGCTTGGTGCCACACACACTGGACTATATAATCTTCAGCACTTGTGTGATGTGGTGAGTGATCAAAGGTTAGGCTTCAGTCGCTGTCGAGAGGCTGCCGGGGTTTGAAACGGCGCCATCGCTGAGCAGGATGCCTCTCTGGTCAACCTTTGTATCGAGTGTGTGATAAAACACCGTGGAGGTAAACACACTCACAAAGCAGCACTAGTGAAAAAGCTACTTATAGAGCCACACAATAAAGAACAAGAGGAGCATTGTAGAAAAGGAGGGGGGGTTCCCTAAAAAAAAAAAAAAAAAAAAAAACACGTTCCGCTATCAGACCTGGGATGCTTGCGGAAGTCTGCAGGGTCTGAAAGGAATTATCTAAAGGCCGTTCAGCCCCCGCGGAGCCAGACCGCAGCTCCTGACCATGTCAGGGACAGTTCTGGATGGGTGCACGTCTTTTTATCTGCTCACCACAGGGGTGCTCCGATTTCCACGTAGGTGACTTGTGCACTCTCCGTCGCCGCTGACCTCGCCCTCCTTCCTGCCTCTGAATGGCTCAAAAGAGGCCACCTGGTTCTGCTGAAAGGCATCAGATCGCTCCCCCCCGTTCACAAAGCCTCCAGCGGCCATGTTTGCATACATAAGGATGTTGTTCAGGAAGCCGGTAGGTAGTGAAAGGTGTTATTATGGCTGTGACAGGCTCAGCTGTGAAGCCACAATAATTTTCATCTCCAGTCACAAAAGAATGAAAACACAGTGCACACAAATGTCACCGTGGCTCAGCTCCTCGGGGGAGAGCCGGTATTGATCGGTCAGGCCTGATTGGAGGTAATGTGCAGAGATGGGTTAAGGGCTTTTGACTGGGGTCAGACCCACGTCTGCTCGCTGACAGAGTCTGTGTGTTGACCATCTGCAGAGCCACACAGAGCTGCTGGATCCTACAAGCCCCACTGGGGACTTTTACAGCCATTCTTTCCAGGAAAACAAAAGCAGCATGGCAGCACAGTTTTTAAGCCTGCTGAGTTATTTAAATATGGCTCTTTTTTTTTTTTTTTAATGTTTAGCATGTGACAGAATCAATGAAAACTGATACTTTGAGCGGTTCTGACATGGTTGCAGTGCTGGATGTGGAGGGAGATGATTCAGATGATCGGATAGTTTGGCGCTCTGATTGTTTCCTGATTCCTGGAACTCCACGGCTCCTCAGGGACGAGCGCCCGTTGGCCGGCCGACCGTACAGCTGACAGCAGGTTCACATCCTCCGCTCGAAATCCTCAACGTAAAAAAAAAAAAACAAGCGGATTGAAACTGTGCTGCCTCTGTGCTGGATAAACTTCCATTTTTTAAGTTCCCAAATGAACGGAATATTCGCTAATGGTACCCTGTTTCCCATCAGAGCCTCCCGGTTCCTCCCCTGAACATCATCCTCAAATCCCTCCCTTACGCGGTGTTCTCCAGCTGTGCACTTGCGCCGCTGGTGTGTAAGGACGGTGTCACATGTCATGCTCGGGTTCGTCCAATCCTGGGGCGGGGGACTCGCTGCAGGCCTCGCTGACCACGAGTGGGTGTCTCTCTGAGAAGCCTTTGGTCAGCGTGGAGGGACGGAGGCCCTCTCTCCCCTCCGACTAAGCTTGCATAGCTCATCCAAGAATGGAGAGTGACCCGGAGGGGGGGGGGACGGAGAAAAAGGCAGCTTTCAGTCCCAAATTACGAGCGGTTAATTGTGAAAGGAGAGACCTGTGGAGAGGGGAGTGGCAGTGCTGCACTGTGGTGGCCTGTCTCCCCCCCCCTTGCCTACTCTCGCCTCCTTATGGTGTCCAGCGAGCAACTGCCCATACTAAGGAAGACAATATGGCCGCCACAGACAGGAACCTCCTGCTGGAGCCGAGGATAAAAGCCACAGAGCCTGACAGGAACTTGCTGTCAAACATCCCACAAGGTTGATGCAAACAGAAAAACAGGAGAAGTGTGGACTTTTGTGAGAGTCCATTCAGTCTGACAGAAGACTCATGTGAGCGACGACAATGAAAAATACCCATAAAGAAGCCTAATGAAGCGGCGTCGGAGGACGGAAGGAAGTGTAGGACGGAGAGAAGCGGCGCACAAACCCTCCCTGTGTGCTGCGCGTGAATCAGAGCCTTTTTAATGAGGTGATAATTTGGATGTTGTTTCACATGTCTGAACAGAACCAGACGTCCTCCCTCCACAGTTAATGGTCATTCATTGCTACTGAATAAACACTCTTTAGCGCATTAAGAAAAGGTCCCCTAGAGGCTAAAGAAACAAACGCTCTAATATGGTTTTGTTAATCATTCGCTGCTGCTGCTGCTGGTTAAAAAATCTGTTAGTCTCGCTGCTTTCTGAAGGGAGGAAACATGCAGCTGAGGAGAAAAAGTGAAGAAGGAGGAGAAAGTGATGACAGCAAACCTGTAAAGCTGCACTTGTCCCAGGTATTAAGTCCCAGAGGTAGCCATTAGGGTGCTGGAGAGTGTGTTTGCCTCTGGGAGAAATGACACTCACACTCACACTCACACACACACACACAGAAAGAGTGCAGGCGACTGAGGTCTCCGGAGGTTTCCATTAGCTCGGCAGTAAAAGAGCAGGGCTCATTAGAAGCCTTGAGTTGTCTCTCTGCACCGCGGCAGCTCGACACCGCTCACTCTCTCCATTTAGACGAACAGAACTCCCAGAGCTGCTGGTCTCTCTCTCTCTCACAAGAGCCGTAAGAAGACTTCAGCTCGACTCCAAGACAACCTGGCTGAACTCAACTCACTTCCAGCTAGTTTTTTCTCTCCCCCCTCTCCTTGTTTCAGTGATCAGATTCAGATGGCAGTCCTGGAAACTGCACTGCAAAAACTGTGTCTTTGGAGGCAAGAAACTGCTGCCGCTGCTGCACCGACTTCTCATTGAAAAAACCCTCAGAGAAACATCTCAGTGGTTTATGATACTACAGCCTGTTATAGGGCTTACATACTCATAGAACTGGAGTACCATTAATACTCTGATTCGTGGAAAATCTATCCATTGGCTCAATACTGCTCTTAAACTACTCACATACTTAAATGAAAAGTCATGTACGCTATGATTATTATCTTTATTTGCACAATTTAATCTAACTTAACTCAAAAAACATTTCAGAAATGAGATAATTGATCTTTTTTGGCGAAGGTGTGTGTGTGTGTTTTCTAACTGTTGATGTGCAGTGATAAGAAAATAAACTATTTAATGAATAAGGAGCGAAAACTTTAATTAGCCGTTGAAAAGATTGATGGGAACAAACATTAGCTTAGTCATCTGGCAAAAAAACAAGAGAAATACTTTTAAGCTGTCATGTCTTTAATTTGATTTTTTTTAATTCCAGCTCTCAATTTATCTTTTCCACTCCCTCCACGAACTATCTGGACTTTCCTTGCACAGATTTCGAGCAGATCCTGTTTCACGTCTGACCGAGAGGCTAACTGATAGAGATACAGCAGAGGGGTGAGAACATTTGTCATCGAGCTCCTCCAACACCCCTCCGAATGAAACAACGAAACCCCCCGAAAATGAACTTCCAGCCTCGATGTCGGCTTTTGGCAGCCCCTTCCCGGCAGAAACGGTTAAAAGTGGTGTCTGTTGTTCTTAACAGTAATTATCTTGTCTTCAGGGAAACTCAGAGATATTGTAGGAGACAACATCCAGGCTCGAATCCAAGGAAAACTGTCGGATTTGCCCGAGGTTTTTTTTTTCTGCTGCCACTCTTTCCATCGCTGGAAGAAGGAGCTGGTTAATTGTCACGACTGGTGCTATCGTTACTCAATTAAACTAATTACACGTTAGCTCTGGAGGCGGGCTGTCTTCAGGAATTTGTAAACCATTAACCTGCAACAGCTGCAGTGTGAGTAATGGAAGCTAAATGATAGCCCAAACACACAGGAAGATGTTTTTTTTCTTTCGCTCACCGAGAGACAAACAGTGGAGAGGAAATCCCCTCTTTCTCGACACACACTTTGTAGTTCACCTGTCTTCAAAAAGGTGTGCAGGCAGTTACGGATGACAGCCAATTCCAACAAGATGCAAAGCAGCTTGCCTGCTCCCTGCCTTTCTGTATGTGTGTGTGTGTGTGACTCTGTGTGTGTGTGTGTGTGTGTGTGTGTGTCTGGGGAGTGGGGGTGGTGGCATGTATGTTCTTCTGGAGTCTGTTTCATCTTTTATTCATCTTTGCTGTAGCTAGATCAAGGAGTCATGTGCCTCCTGGTGCATGTCAAGTGTCAGGAAATCAGTCAGAATGGCTGATTCTGCCTGCACATGCACAAAAAAAACAGCCAGAAATGCTCACACACACACACACACACACACACACACACTCACACACACCTACATGAGCTGAGCTTACACCTGCAGCCCTTCATTGTTGTCTGCCCTGTTGTTTTTTATCCTTTCACGGTTCATCGGTTTATTCCGTCCGAGCTGTCAGTCAGTCGCGCCCTGAAACTGACGGAGCGCTGGAATGTGTGGCTAGCTCGAGGCTAACACCTTCAGCAAACACTCAGAGCAAACACGCTGATTAGTGAGGATTACTAACGCTAAACAAATCCCCGGTAATATCTCCAAGTGGTGGATTTCAGAGAGTGTGCTCGAGTGTGTCTGCCGATGAGAGTTTGTGTTTTTTTTGTTTTTTTTTGACGCAGAGCCTCGAACAATGAGCCGTGTCAAGTGACTCATCTTGTATTCAAACAAAGCAGTGAGATGTTGTGCAAAGTGCAGGGCTGTACCAGATTCAGATTTCTGCCAGATTTAGCTTTTCAATACAAGATTGAACCATTTGTTTCTTTTTTCTCTGCTCAGCATCACTCTAAAACCCTATATCAGCACATAAAGGCCTCATGTTTTTACCTTTGAAACTCATGTTTTAATGCCTTGGTTTTATCATCTGTGATGATTTAACATCAGATTTCCACACAGTCAGAAGAAGTAAAAGCGTGCATCCTGCACATAGTTCAGTTATAACTGAATGCCCCTCCTGCAGGGCTGCTAAGAACACTGTCACTCAAATCACAGTGGAAGGCAGAAGATGAGGTTTTTACTAATGTCTTGGTTCTGGAGAAGTTTAGCTGACTTTGCTAACATTCATCAGCGGAGCGTCGGAGCCGCCAGCAGACTGGAGTCGCCCTGCGTCACGCTGTTCGGCGTCACACTGTCCTCTGCCTCCATCACACTCAGATTTGTGGTTTGTTTCCTGTTGGGTTCTTTTATTCATTCTGACGACCGCTGAAAGTGCTTTTTATGACTTTTTTCCGTGCTTGCACACACGCCCCGTGTCACCCCTGAACTCTGATGTAGGACACCGCTCATAGCTTCGATTACACCGCAGTTTGTCGGCATTTTGAGACTCTTTCTGAAAAGTCTGCAGCTCGCTTGCATTGCTCTGTGTATAATAGTGCATCTAAATAACACAGGTGCAAAGGTTCGACTGACAAAATGTGAGTCGACTTGGTATCTCCTTGCCTTATGATTGGAATCATCAGCTTTTAGAGGGTTTTCCTAGTTAAGTGTTAAAAATGAGCTCTTTTACCTTTTTTTCAGCCAGAAAAATGCAGCTTAAGATAAAAAAAAAAACGACACATTTTTGAGCGCCCTTTTGCACATTCATGAGGGGAAGGGAGGAGGCATTTCAACTTTCTACCCTCCACCACCCCTTTCACCAACTCTTCTGTTTTATTTATACCACATGGTGGGCTTCCTCGCCTCTCTGCAGGGTTATTAACACTGGGTAATTCCAGGCAGCCGTCTATGGCCACAGGCCGATGTGGTTCCGGGCCTGAAAAAAGCCCTTATGGCTCCACACATTCCTGCGTCGTTATCTGAAGGTGCCAAATAGCAACAAATATACTTTAAAACAGATTTTCCAAGGAGAAAAAAAATCATATTTGGTTTCGAATTGAATAATCATGCTTGTCACGCCTCCGCGATGCTGCCCATCACAGAGCGACCACAGTGGTGCGAGAGCAGAATGTCTCAGCCTCACTTAAGCATTTTCAGGGCATAACAGAGGGGGGTATCTGAAGCTGTGGCTGAGGTTAATATGCTGTTGGGGTGTCTGACATGTAAGTCCATGGCATTATATATGGTGGTGAGTTCTCTATTTATTTATTCTACATTACTAGTGTCTGATGTTGCCTCCAAAACCAGGTTGGTTCTGAGCCTGAAACCAGTCTGGATGGTCTGCGACCGCATGGCCTGACTCCCCTCCTCTCCCTCTCTCTGACTTTTCCTCCCTAGTTTGCTCACATTCTCTCTGTCATTCACTCTCCCTCCCTTACACACTCTTTGACACACACAAATACACACTTTGTAACAGACACTACTATAAAAAAAAAAAAAAGAAAGCTCCACTCTGGCAAAGCACGACTCCCCGATTCCAGTGAAAAATGATGGATGGACGGGTTGAGTCAGTCGGGTTAACTGCTTTGTTTACATGGAGGGTCAGTAGATTCCCAGGCTGCTCTGACACAGTGCAACGTCTTGATGGAGTTAAGGGTGTGGGAGCTGCGTTTATCAACCAGATTAGGGCTCCAGCACAGAGTCTGAGTGTCAAAGTGTCACAGAGCAGGAAACGAAACGAGGGTCCCTACCAGTTTGGTCATTGCACTGTTGTTCTGTAAAAGCTCAAAACTGGTAAAAGCCACTTAATTATACTTTGACCTAAGATCCTGATTTTCAGTCTTTGGTTATTTCCCTTCTTTCGCTTTCTTGTGAGTAGAAATGTTCTAATTAAGTGCTGTAAAAACCAAATCCTGTATGTGTGCTTGAAGTCAACTTTCATCCAAAACCTTCTCAAGAAGAGCCACAGTCTTTGACATCACAGAGAATTTGTGAGTCGAAGCCGCTGGTTCCCAACCTTTTGGGCTTGTAGGAAGGAAGACGTTCATGCTTTGAGCTGTTTTAAAGTGTTTCACGAGACAAGTGATTGAGAAAAGCTATGATTTCCTTCTCTCTGTTCTCATGTGCCTCTTACAGTATCATAAAATCTGACAGTTCCACAATAAGGAATGGTCAACCAAAGACTAGAAAATCTGACCTAAACTCCTCTCTTTCCTGATCTGTTTCATTCACATGGACAGGCATTCACTGCAGATAGATGATACCTAGAAAACAAGGCAAACAAACTCAGTCTGCAGCATTTTAGCTAAAAAATCATCCTCTTGAGCACTGGCCACAAAATTAACTAGTGTATCAATAGCTTTGTGTACTATTTTTGGTGTGAAAGTTGAGATTTCTCAGAAAAAATTATTAAAAAAATCAGATGTAGCTTCATTAACTGGCCTCTTTGACTTAAGCTTTAAAACAGCTCTCCTCTTTGTTGCTGTGTAGCTTCACCACCCCATGCAGGGCACCACCATCCAGGTCTGACTGTGCGATACTAGGCCAGCCTGCATTATTAATCCCTTTAAGCAGACAGATGATTCGAAGGGCTTCCACTCAGCCACCTTTGTGAATTTCCAGTGACACCATTATGCAGTGAAGCCTGTTAATTTGAAACCTCAGGCTCAGGACAAGTACCGACAATTGACTCTGATCAGATGAGGCTGTAGCATCACTTGGCATTCATCATGCAGGCAAGTGTTGGATATTGAGTTCAAGCAGGTGTGAAGGTATAAAGAGCAGGTGCAAAGCTTGACATGCTTAGCTGCACTGAAACGCATCAGCACAAAAACAGAGACGTAGGTGATACAGATTTACTTCTGCAGCAAACGCACCTGCAAGATCTCAGCTCTGAGCGAGGATCTCTGGCTCTTCTCAGCCAGGAAATGAACTGTCAAAAAGCTCTAAGTGGCCACATACTAACACCTGGACTCCACTTCAAGTGCTTGAAAGAGAGACCAGATGAAGCTTCTGTGACTGCAGCCAGAGCTCTTCTTCTTCTTCCTCCCTCTGTGCTCTGAGTGGCCCCGACTGACAGCGCCATAAACCATCTTCTCTATTCTTTTAATTTACGGCCAAAGCCATGCTCTGTGGTGAAATATAATGTCAGACTCCAGGCGCAGTCGAGTGTATTTCAAAATATCTGGCTTCTGTATGTGCTTAAATGCTACTTTGAAAATATTCAGTTAGCCGGCGGAGACGTGCATGCCTGCCTCCCTCTGTAGTAGCTGAAATGTGTGTGTGTGCGCATCAGTGTGTTACATAAACATGTTGCTCCCTTCAGTTCCATTTCATAGCATGCAGGCCTCCCCTACTGTGAGCTGAGAGCTGTAAAAGGGGAACGCTGAACACTTAGTTATTAATGAACACTTTATTTACCAGAGGCTCATCCATGAATCCTTGCAGTGAACCTTCCATATCTGCACGGTTCATCCATCATCCTTTCCACAGTGTTTCAACCCCAGAAAAAGGGATTTTTTAACCTTATCAGATGAAACTAATAGAATACGCGCTAATTTGAATGTCACACTCAAATGCTTGTTGTCTGCAGGGTTGAAAAGATCAAAAACTCGAACACGTTCAGCTGTGAACGAAACAAGCGGTGCTCCAGATCCTTATCGTCCAATGAGGAAGAAACATGTTTCTTTGTGTTTCCTGAAAAACGCCTGTATGTCGACCGCGCTGGTTCATGTGAAGGGCTCGTTCAAGAGGCTCTCGGAAAAGAAAGGAAGCCTTTCAGCACTCCCTCCCTCCTCTGCTCCTTCTCCTTCTTCCAACTTGTGAAGTGTCACTTTGCTATCGGACCACAAGGTCTGATTGTCAGGGGGTCGAGGGAACCTTTGGGATCAATGGAAAAGTGTGAAGGGTTGAGACTTTTCAGTGCTTTAATGTGAAGAAACTGCAGGATTTCAGCTTAAAGAAGTGAACTGTTGACAAAAAGAAAGCCCAGCGTAGCTCATTTGTTTGTTTTTCCTATTTGTTTGGGTAATTTAGACAGGTGAATTCAACTTCTATTATCTCGATACCTTACTTAGAGCTAATTCAACATGTGCTTGTTTTGTGTGAAGTTACCTCCCACAGGGGATAAAGCTCCCTCCAGAGTCTTCCAGCCATAGAAACCAGACATCTTTAGCTTGAAATGCCCGTATAGCTGAAGCCACACCCTCCATTCGCTTATGGATACAAAAATGCCCCCTGATTTGTCTGTATTCAAATAAACAACCCCTACTTTGAGATTCAAATGCTTTCAACATCCAGACATGTGAGACAATGAGAACCTTTTGTATCAAACAGAAAATCGACAGACACATGCCAAATAGCTCCTTTTTTTTTTCTTTTTCCTTTTGTCTATGAGCAAACCAGTGATTTTGTCAGAGATGCTGGGACGCAGACAGCTCAGTGGCAGCCCGTTATCATCAAATCAAACATGACAGGAGGGGAGGCAGAAGCATCAGACAGAAATAACCCTTTTCCTGCCTGCAGTTTATCTCCACCGGGATGAGGGCTCTTTAAAACAGAGGCCAAAGGGCCACTCGGCCGGCCCCTGTTTGATGCTGCCATGTGACAAGGGCTCCTGCTTTGTGTCTTATCGCTGTTTTTTTGGCATGTCTTTTAACTCGGAAATACTCTCAATGGACAACAATGCAGAAAGGGATGGAGGAAACATGAAGATGACAGATAGATATATATTATGTGAAAGCACAAGCAAGAAAGGGGAAAAAAAAAGTTTTGCATCATGATATTTAAGGTCAGGTTAGTTTTTCACACTTTCTTATATTTGTTCTCATATAAGACAATGTGGGGACCTTGGTACCTAAAGGGGACAGGCTGATGTTTGCAGGACATTTCTGGCACACGTTCCACTTAAGAGCTCTCCAAAAGGCTTCACTCACTCGAGCTTGAGGAGGATGGAGAAGTGCTCCACTCAGCCCCTCGATAAGCTACCCCCTCCCCACCTCCTCCCTCCGACTCCTCTATCTGCCCCCTCTTCCACCCTGCCCCCATCCCCGCCCCTCTGCCCTGACCACTGCCCCTGCTCGCCCCTCGGCTCGGTGGGACAATGGCTCACTTTCAAAAAAGAGCAGGAAAAAAGAGGAGCCCGGTGTCACAGAATTGCCTGTTTGCTGACGGAATCTTTAAAAGCAGCACCTCATAAATCAAAAAAGAGCATAATAGGCATTGTTTCTCCAAGAGCTACTTGTCCCCACTAAAAAATCCCCTCCTCTGTTCCCTTCAATGTCTTTCTGCCTTCTGTTTAACCTTTTTGGCAGCGAAAGTGGGCAAAGTCAGAGGTGGAGGTTTTTTTTTTTCATTATTATGGGGGTCTCTTCTTGCAGATTTGGCGCTTTTCACTGGTTTCCTTGCCACTTTTTCTTTCTCTCTCGCTATCCAACCATCTACTTGTTTTATGCTCCTCCAACCCCCAACACTTGATTTAAAAAAAAACAACAAAAAAAAATAAAACACAGATTCCCTGAGCTTGGATCAGCATAATCTATCACTATGCACATTGTAACTCAGGCCTCCTCCCTATCTCTCTGCGCCGCATTGTCATTTTGAAATCGGATTAGAAGGGAAGCCATTTGCCTCCTCTGTGACGTCTCCGGACTCTTTTTGTATGTTAGCACAAGGAATGACAAAAAGCTTGCATTCAGTTTCACCATTGTGCACCCAGAGAATGACGGATGGCGTGCAGTTTAAGTCGAGCATGTTTGGTTTATATTCCTTGAAGACATTCAAGAGGTGCTGTATAAACAGTTTTTAAAGTTGTGGCAGAGAATTAATGTGCGCTTGCTGATAACATTTTTGTTTGCATTTAGTGCTCCAGAAACGGTTTCGCTCGCAGAAACATCTGTCATGCTCTTGCTTCAAACCACACGCCGTATCCGTTTTGATTTCAATACCCCATTAATGAGCCCAGAGCCTGGACTCCATTCATCCCGCTGATGTGTCAGCAATCAAGACGATATTATCATAATTAGATCACTGGCACTGCATTAGGATTACACAAATCTGCCAACACCATTTCCATGAGGCATTTTGTTGGTTACCTGATGTTACCCGTGGTATTTGCTTTTTTTTTCTCCCACTCCCTGTTTTCTTGCACACGGATCTGTGCATTGAAGGAGATGTTACATGAATTAGCCATGAGTTAGAAGGACATGAACTAGATTCAAGCTTTTTTAGGGTGTAGCTCTGAGGAAAAGCTGAAGCTCTGGGGATAAATCGAGTATTACAGTGACTCTTCAGTGTAAAGAACAGGTCCGACATTGTGGTTTTGACGTCTTTTACCTCTCTGAGTGTGCAAATACTGTGTGTAGGATTACACAGTGTTTGAAAGGGATCGACTACAATAGTACTGTGTACACAATAGTATATCACAGCCTCAGCCTTAACAACAAAAGGGTACAACAGGCTAACAGGAGTCTTATCTGTGAGAGTGTGTTCACCCTGATAGACCAGTGCCCTCGGTTATCTCTCCCTTTCCATTGTTTTTTTCCCTCCTTTAAGTGCTTTAAAGTGCTTATTTGTCGTATTCGGTTGTCAGTGTGTCTCTTGAGCTTTTATCTCTCTCGAGTGTCTGTGATTGTCCTTTTTCGATGCGACTCTAACTGTGATAAAGCAGAATGAACAGATCTAGCTGTTAAAGTTTCCAGTCCATAATCCTCCCATGCAGCCTGCACCAGGAACACATTCGATCCCACGTACATTATATGAGCTGTTTTTTTTTCTTCCTGGGGCAGGAGGCCAATGAGGGAAAGGTGATCCATGTCCTTATATCAGTCAAACCGCTCTTATCGCCTCCACCATAATCTAGACCCTGCGGTTGGCCACCATTGCTGAAACCTAATGCTTAGAGAGCGGAGCGCGTTCACTTTTCCCTTCAAAACCAGTCGCTCTCAAGTGCCTCTTGATTATACGTCTGCATGTAACATATCTGTGAAAAGCCCATCAGCCAACCCTCACCCAAAAAACCAAACCCGCTCTTGTCAAAAAACAGATTCCCTTTCTGAAACAAGCCTCATCATCTTTCAGCACTGTAGCGTATATATATATATATATATTTTTTTTTGTGTGTGTGGGTTGAAATGGATGGGCGGGGCACCAAAACACAGCTATGCCTGAGTCAGCAAGGCAGATTGAGTGTTTTTTTTTTCCTCCAATGGTATAAAAAGGGAGGCTGAATTTTGATTAAGTCTGACCACTTTGGAACATTACATGCAGCGGTGAGGTTTAAGGAAACCCAAGCTCAGGGAAGACACATCAGATAATGAAATTCTCGCATGTTGTGAGCTAATTTCTCAAAAATGCATCGTGAGGTTAATCGAAATCATTGCAGCAGAAGGGTAATTAAAGGTTAACGGTGCAGATTTGCTCCAAAATGAGGCTGAAAGGACTGAAGAGTCTGAGCTGAGGTGGGAAAACCCGGCTCCTAATCCCTTATATGGTTAAATGCAGGGTCAGTCATGTTTAGAAATTCCTGTAAATGTTTCCTTGTGTTTGATTATGGAGTAAATAAGAGTTTTCTGCTTTCTGTCAGAAATGAGAGAACTTATGAGTGAGCATGTTGATGTTGGAGGGCTGCCTATACTAATAGGGTTTTGAGCTCTATAATAAGGCTAAATAGGCCCAGTGAGTCATTGATTACAGAACACAGTTCACTCCATCAGCTTGATTACATTATGCAAGTCCTTGCTCTACATAACCCGTCTCCTAACCTCCTTTTCGTGTCCTCCATTTTTATGTTTGCCTGCAGGGAGCTGATGCCCAAGACCCTGGAGGGCCAGATCACCATGGAGAAAACACCCAGCTACTTTGTGACCAGAGAGGCTCCAGCCAGGATATCCGCCATGTCCCGGGACACCAAGCTGATCGTGGTGGTGAGGGACCCCGTCACCAGGG
>JAPZDZ010000014.1:4562081-4577546 GCA_029783805.1 Acanthurus tennentii | reverse complement strand
ACACACACACGTACACCATATGAAAGAGTGCCATCGATAAGGTATGAGCCCTTTTTTTCATCACGAGGAGGATGTGGTGAGTCGAGCTGACACAAACTCTGAGCCGAGCCCATACGTTCGTATACACACATTTGGCTGCGATAAATCATCATATTAGAAGTTGTCATGGGGTTAACATCACTTTCACAAAGCATTTGCCCATTTTTTGTTTGACGTTCAGAATTAGAGCCAGATACTTCGGCCTCGTTGCCAGACAAGAGGAAGCTGAGAGAGAAATGATAATGGTGCAGAAAAAACAGAGCAGGACTCAGATATTTGTAGAGAGATTTGAGGAAAATAAAAGTGTAACAGGTGAAATATTGCACAGGCAAAGGAACGACAACGTGGTAAAGAAAATAAGCAGAAATAGCAGTCTGTGTTCGGTCTTATAATGTACCTCCCAAACAGAAAAAGGCTCCTGTTCTGTTAATGTCGTTCTGTCTGAGATGGGATGTCGACAGCCGCTGCAGCAGCACGTTGCTATGATGACAGAGGCTAAGTGCTTTCCACTGTTTCCACCTGCCACACACTCGTTTGGTGGATCTTTCCAGGTTGCACATAAAGTCCTCCTTTTTAATTTGCCAGTAGAGTTGGCCTTCAAACTTGGTCTTTTACAAAAGTACCAACCAAATAATATCAGAACTACCAAATATCAGTTTATGTAAAATCAATTTGTGCCATATTTCGGTACCTATGACCGATTCTTTAGAGCATAGAGAGAAAGAGAGTGAGTCTTTTCACCTCTGCAGCACATCCAGCTTGTCATCACTCTGGTTTATTGCAGCTTTTCACAGTATGTCAAAGCACCAATGAGCCAAAAGTGATCGCACGTGTGGTTACACTTTGCAAAACTCTGCACAGACTACGCGCGCTGCAATAATAGTGATACAAAAAAATGCATAGGATGGCCAAGGCAGCACAATGTTGTACCTTGATTGACGTTTTGATAGCTGCAACTACATGTAGCTTAAGAAGCATGTAGCCAGCACCAAAGAAACTGAATGACAAAACTATAACATCTCAAATCACTGTGAGCCAGTTAGACAAGCTGTTGTTGGAGAATAACCAGACTTTTATTGTTGTCTTGGCTCACAGCCTTAGAATGAAACCAATTTGTGGATTACACACTGTTTACAAAGGAGCACAGCAGCATGCAAACGCTGCAATAGTGGTGACAACAACAGCAACATAACAGACACTGTCACTGTTTCTTCTTCTTCTTTGAATCCAGCAGACTAAATGTTTGATGCTGCACTGGTGTCTTGCCGTCTGCTTCTTTTTGGGTTTTATTCCTTTTGTCATTCGTGTTATTTCAGTCCAATACTGTGTAATTATTTCATCAGATTCTTCATTTTCGGTCCAGATAGCTACATATCGAGTAAAGTGTGCAGAGTAAATTCAGCCGCCTCCAGCTGCTTGAACAGCTGCTTTCTTTGAAGCAATTTTATAGAAAGTAAAGTCCTGAAAAGAGGTGCTGATGGGTGACGGTACTGAGTTTTACATACTGGTATCTGTTTAAACATTAAATGTACCCAAACCCTATTTACATTAGACATTATTATTAACATTAGTGCCATTTTGTCTACTTCATTTAATGTATAATATACTTTTGTAAAGCTCTAAGCTGGTTAAAAATAATTTATAGGGCACATTTTAGTTACTTCCATTGAGTCTAGGAGGGGATCCACCAATATGAAGGTTTTCTCTTTTTTTTTTTTTTTGGAGACTCGTCCTCTCCTGCAAATTCCTTAATTACAAAACTGCCCCTTTAGCAAAGTTTCCAGTCTAAGAATTCTACTGTGGATTTGCCTTTTTTTTTCCTCTTGAAGCCAAAGCTGGTAATTATTTCCCTTGGCCATTTCAAATCCTGTTTTTCACCTTGTACCAACCTCCCTGCGCTTCCCCCTCCCAGCTACCAAAAATCCGATATATGAATAATAATAGGTAAATAAGACTCGGGAGAAACATCTTAGCATGTGAAAGGAATTCCTCTGGTGATGCTGTGAAGCTGTTGACCTGCTCGAGACCCCTTGAGTGTTTTTTTTTTACAATCGGCACATGTTCTTTTGAACAGTCTTTCATCATGGCGGCACTCCTGTCATATGAACAGAGCGCAGAATAAATTCAGCATGTGCACCTTTTTTATGAAACTGAAAGCCGGTTTTCCAAAAGAATCAATCAGTTAAAACCTCTCGATGGGAAATGTCAGAACTCGTACTGGTTCGATTTTCACTGATCCAGCGCAGATATTAAAGGCCTTCATGTGAAGCTGACGCTGAGAAAAGCAGCAGAACAGCAGCGTTTGACTTCAAAACCAGACCTCGTCCTCTAATCTTTCGATCAGTGTCGAGAGAAATAACGTCCCTCCCCAGCCTCTTTATTCTCTCCCTCATGTGAAACCTCACCCAAGCTACGGGGGTATCTGTAAATCTTCCTCTTGTTTGGGTTTGTCTGCAGGAGGTTCGCCGGCTCGCTTACTTCACATCACCTCCTGAGAAACACATCCTGAGAGCTTTGAGGGCTCCTAATATGACAGGTGGGGCGGGGTGAGGGGGTTGGGGGGGGGATTCGGCTACCGTCTCCATTTACTGTGTTGGAAAAAAAAAAAAAAGAGGGAGAAACCGCAGCAGGTACTCCATCAAAGGATAGGTTTTCATTAAAAAGCTTTTACGATAATTTTAGAAGACGTACTTTTAAAAATGATTTATCCAAAGAGCAGGTTTCAGCACTCAGGTTGCCACTGTGGTGGAGTTGTTTCAGATCAGCGGTGCTTATTGAAGGAAAACTGCTGATTTTCATCTTTTAAAACTTATATTAATCTCAGGGGAGACTTTTTTTTTTTTATATCCACAGAGTTCTTTTTGTCATGCGTCTGTATGTTTTCTGCTTTTCCCTCCGCTGACTGATGTCATCTTTCCAGTGGATGGTGGAGAAACTACAAAGAAAATTTGTCTGTTTCTTTTTTTTTTTCTTCTTCTCTGCTCCGTCGGGAACAATCTGTGGCTCGGTCAACGATCAGTCCTCAGATGTTTGGGTCTGCCAGTCTGCATCCATAGGAGACATTATCAATTACTTGACAGCACATGGTAGCACATGTCGAGTCGTACATGTGACAATCACAGTGAACCACCGAGGCAGCAAACTAAAGCAAAACACAGACTCAAGTTTGAGTCACCAGAAAGCTGAGGAAGGACGGTTCAAACTGAGCTGCTGGGAATAAAATCTTTAAATTCATCACTATATTGTAGACTTTGTACTGGTCAACCAACAAAAGAATTCATCTGAAATCATTTTGACACTCTGTAATTCAATAAATAGCATATTTTGTGCAAAATTTCCCCCAAAAAATGATCAGCTTGAGTTTCTTACATCTGAATATTCACTTGCTTTTTTAGTTCTTCTGGATAGTAAGTGATTATCCTTGAGAATATTCTGACATTAAATAGACAAAACAACTAATGATCTATTTGAATAATTCCTATGAAAATATTAATTTTATCCAAAAAAAAAAGGGTTTGGAGACATAAACCAATGTGGAACAACCAATGGCAGCAGGATAGAAGCTCATTATTTCAACATAAACTTGCAAAAATTATAATTATAGTCTGTGCATTTGTATATTTGTCTATGATTATGTTTCCAAACTGTACCAACCAGATTAACAACATCACTGATTATTTGCTGTCTTCTGACTATGCAGCTGTTATTTTTTGTCTCTCACGAGTAAAGATGAGAGTTACATGTCCAAGTTTTTAAAATTTATTTCATCCTTAAACTTTTCTGAACTTGAACTCTATCCAACTCTCATCAACACTGAGTCATAAACCTGCTTTTCAGCCTCATATGATACCTTTCTTCCTGTCTTTCATACTCATATCAAAATATCAAAGGATCTTCACTCTCTTGCACGAGCTTTGGTATCATTCAAACTTGTCCCCAGTCATTTTAGCTTCACAGATTAAACCAGATTAAGCCAGAAAACTTCACACAATCTCGGCGCAGATATAGTTTTACACGCATGGATTGGCGGATTCTCGCAGGATAAAGTATCAGCCTCCTGGATCTCCTGCCACTGAGAGCCATCTGAGGAGTCGCTGTCTGTTCCAGTGTCTGGCTTAGTCATCAGAGGATGCGTATGAAAAGCTGATTGTGACTGAAGAATGCGGCCGAGCGGAGCTGCGTGGCGTGCAGTCGGATGATGAATGGAGTGACATCCCGGGGAGCGGATGAGCAGACAGACGCTGGATGTCTGGAGTTTGCCGTGCTTGTCTACTCGCTGAACCCCCTAAAAAAAAAAAAATCTGTCCTCTAACTTACGTGCACTGCAGTCGTCTGTTTGACACAGATGCTGTTGATTTCTGATACTTAAGGTGGAACCGGTTGTTGTCAGACACTCAGGAACAAGAAAGCACACGAGTTACATAACTTTAACTATTGCTCTCCATTGCACGGGTGCAAAATATCAGTGTCTGAGTGCTCAGCCTTATGATATGAGCCTGCAATTGTATTCATATGTGCATATGCTTCTCATTGCTGCTGATGTGTTTGCTGGTGTGTGTGCTCGTGTGTGTTTGTGTGACTCCACACAGGAGGTTTGGCGTGATGGCGTCTCATCTGGTCTCAGAGATCATTAGGCTGATGTTAACTGGGTCCAGGGGGAGAAAAGAGGCCATTATGGTTCACAGGGATCATCACTCGCAGTAACTACCGATCCATCAAAAACATCATCGTCCTTCTGGCTGCACAAACTGATGTTCACACACACACACGCACACACTCTCTGAACCACCACATTAGACTGCATTTAGGTGCTCAGCTGAGTGCAACTCGAGGGATTTGGGTTGAGAGGAAAATCCTAGATTGTGAATATATTAAGCATTAAGATGAAGTTGTTTACAGGCTAAAAATGATATTTAATATAATAAAAACAACTTATATGCTGCTTGTTTTGTCAGACAAATGAGAAAAAATTACATTTACACAGGCAACTTTTAATATAAACTTTTAATTGATCCTCAAATGTGTTAATTTGCCTCCTTAAATTATGTTAAATTATATTCATATGTTGCATAATGTGACTTTTTTCAAGTATATAACTACAGTAATATAAAAAATGTGCATATTTGAAAACCACTTTCCAGGCAGTTAACAGTTAATATCAGTGTTTTCCAAGGAAGATGCAGTCATTATCAAATTAGGTTCAGATGGCTGGTAACAGCACACACACACACACACACACACACACACACACACACACACACACACACACACACACACACACACACACACACAGAGCCAGGCAGCACATGCACAGACTCCATCCAGTTAGATGACAGTTCAAAGGCGAGGTGAACGGGAGTTAATAGAGATGAATTGCGTGGCGTCGGCTCCTGTGGCTGCTCGTCATCGCTGACGCTCCCCAGATTCACGTCCCACATCTCCATGTCTTCATCACCCCCGGAGCAATGGACAGCTCTCCCCGCCGTGGCAGTTCTCCATATTACCTATGTGAACTCCCATCCCTCCCCTCCCTCCCCTCCCTCCGTCCTTCCCGTGGCTGGTTTGCATTATTTTCTCCTTAGAGCAAAATGGGATCTTTCAGTCTGCGCTACAGTCGACTGGCCCGTATCAAAGGCTCTGCATGCTCTAAAACCCAAAAGCAGTTTGATCACTCCTTCTTCTTTTTCTTCCATTTCCATCGTTAGAGGGAGGATTTTCTGCTGGGTGGCCTGGATGTTAGACTCTTGGATCATCTCCTGACTTACAGGTTTTAACGGTGCCAGTAATATATAGCCTACAGTTTCAGAGGAAAGAAATGTCACGGCCGTGAAGAGCCGTTTCTCCTCCGCGAGCAAACACACTCACCTATGAAAACACACACACGGACAGACACACACTCACATATATAATACAGTTTAAAAAAAAAGTGTGACGCATGAGCTCAGTAACGTAGACCATGGAGGGACAAATGGAAAAAAGGGATTTAATGCACCTTGCCTTTAACATGAGCCGTTATGTTTTAGGGTTTCTTTTTGATCCGTCCCATTGGAGACATTTCACTAATGTGCTATATAGCCATGAGTTTAAGCTGAGGCAAATGGTATTTGCAGACAATTGATGGATTTTTGGTTTAACCTGTTTGGAGGAATGAGGTTGCCACAAATGACAGCGCCAGAAAGTAGTAGTTTTTGTTCTTTTTTGCTCTGGAAAATCACTTTATTTCCCCTTTTTCTTTTTGATTGAAAAGTTGTCCAGAAGGAGGAAACATTTATATTTTCACTTACTTTTTTTTTTTTTTTTTTTGACCGATGCTCTATATGCTAAGAGTGGACGGACTTTATCGTCATCCTTTACAGGTTAAAAGTTGACAGAAGCTCCCTGAGGTATTAACCTGTGATCTCGTGCACATGTATCTTTCTTTTCAAAGTGTGATAAAGATATTTTTTCCCTTTTCTGCAGAGGAAAAAAAAGAAGGAAAAAAAGGAAAAAAGCAATTAGTAAATATGGAACATTTGGGCTTTTTCTTTCCAGCTTAGCTTTCAAATTCCTTCTGAAAATGTTTCTGGAGTTTATTTACCAGTCTGATTTTAATAGCTGGAGAACATAAAGGATGAGCTTTCGAATGGAATCCAAATGGGGAATGTGACTTCTCTGTTTCTGCTTCCTGCAGCTTTCTGTGCCAATAAGACTGAAAAAAACTTTCCTCTTGTTTTACGGAGAATCTTCCTTTTGCAGTTTTCATCCTATTTTCATTTTTCAAGAAGCTTAACAGACTGAAAATCTCAAACACTCAAAGAAGCCCCCAAATTTTACATGGTTAAATACACCTTGTGCATTTTTCATGACCATTGTTGGGCTCGACTGAATCTGAGAAGAATCATTTCAAATGATAATTATGTGAATATTTGACAGCCGGCTGCAATTCAGTGTTTGTAGAAGGTGAAAATAACACCGTTAGAATACGTTTAGATTCCTGAAATGCCACAGTGTTTCCATCTGTGAGTGTGTATCGTGCTCGTTCCTCACTGGCTGTCAGGGATTCTTTGAATGAAAAATGACTGTGGGGGTAAATGAGCTGTGAGATATCAGCTTTGAAGCCGATTCAGCTCTGAATTGATGTGGTGTGACTCCCAAACTCACTGTGAGTTTCATTTCTTTTCTTTTCTTTCTTTTTCTTTTTTTTTGTTGTTGTTGGATTTTCTCCCACTTTTTTGACTCTGGAGTCTGTAACTGGTTCTGTTTCATTGGACTGAAGTCACTTGCAAACACACACACACATATATGCATGCAAGGTGACCTAAACGTAGCACCGCACCTTAAAAAGACTTCATCCAATCAGCGGACATTAAGATATTACTGCAGATTGTTAAAAGATACGTCTGAAGCGATGAGGTGCTGTATACTGCGAGTCTTTATGTATCTCACAAACTAGGCCAGATGAATAAAAGATGGAGCTGAAGATTTGTGGCTCTCTCTCCACCGTCTGGGCATAAAAGTTTAATTGACAATTTAACATTAAATAATGCGTCGGATGGAGGTGAAGTATAAAAAAAAAAACCTTGCTTCATCAGTTTTTTCTTTTTTTTAATGCAGATAAAAAAAGTTTAGCTGCTGCTGCGTCAGACCAAACAAAACTCTGTTTGAAAATGAAAAAGCTCGGTGTGTCAACATGAGCGCAGACGTCTTCAGTGATGCACAGATTTTGATTTTTTTTCTCCCCAAAAACGACTGAACGTATGGAGGAGTCTACTCTGAGCTGTCAAAATAAGCTTCAGCATCAAGCTCTGTAAGGTTGAGTCATTTCTCCAGTTGGCAAAAGGAAACTGGATGTTGTCGTTCTTGAGTCATAACTGATTATGTCTCACCGGACGGGTGGATTTCGAAGTGTTGTTTGAATTTTGTTGGAGTTTCCCCAAGAGAGTGAAACCACAACCTACCACATCATGTATGATGGTTCAATGTCTGTTACAGATACTGAGATCTTCCCTCTGACACATTTTCTTTTTAAATTTCATCACTGATGAGGGTTTGCACTTTGATGCATGTGCAAAGATGCTAAAGTGCAAGTTTGCACACTCTTTCTGTGCATGTGTGCATGTTTTTTTTGGTGTATAAATCTGTCTGAACACATTTGTGAGTCTGTCCATGATGCTGCCTCTTGTTGTAACTTACATGTCCGTGGAGCTCTTCTCACTGTAAACCGTCACTGAGCGTCTCCCTCTGTTTCACAGCGGTGCTGTGATTAATGACCACTCAGGGTTTAATGAAAGCATGTAAAAGCAAAGAAAGTATTTCAACATGGCACAAGGCAGGAGCCGGGACCGGGCTCTAAAAAAAAAAGAAACTCCGCCCCCATCCGGGCCCATATTTCACTTATGTTTGACCTGCAGTTACTCATTAGCCCCTTTCAGCTCGCTTTTGTAAGGCTGTTTGTTGTCCTTGGAGTCTATTATGCCGCCATCATCATCTCCAAAGCAAGACAAACACGTCCTGCGTTGCCATGTTCTGCAGAGGTAAACAACAGGCCCTGCAGGAACAGAGAAACCGGTGTTCGGCTTGTTGGACGAGGAATATTTGTCATACTTTTCTTTTGTATCAGCTTGGCTGTTTGCACTGTAATTCAGTTTAATTATGAGTAAGTGTGTCACCAGAGTTTCTCGGGAAGTGTTTTTTTTTCTGTATTGCTTTGAAATGTGATAAATAAACCCATTTATTGCCGAGGAAATGCCTATTTTTTTAATATACCTGTGCGTGACAGTGTGTGTGTGTGTACTTGTGCCTGAATACAAGGACAAAGGTGTGTTTGTGTGTGACTGTAATATAGGAAAACAAATAGCTGTTCTGACCATTTTAAAGTCATTTATGCAAACATTTACTCGCTGCAGCTTCTTAAAAATGACATTTCGCTGCTTTTTGTCTGTTTTTCATCACTGTGGACAAATTAACTCCATGTTTTGGACTCTTGTCTGGATAAAACAAGTGATTTGAAGATGTAAACATTAAGTCTGAAACATTTTCATGAGCTATTTTCATTATTTTTGACATTTTATGGACTCAAAGATTGACTGCACACATAATAGACATTTGATGATGATCAGTGATGACTAATTGATGATTAAATCATCATCAGTTGCAGCCAAATCGTGTCTGCAAGTGTGCAGGTGAGTGAGCATTTGGTACAATATGGTGTATCAGTATTTCCATGTGGACATGTGGCCACCGCAGTACAAGTCTGGCTCTTCCTGGTCACATGTGGCAGGCCATTAGCGGGGCACTCTGACTGAATAAACGCCACGAGGAGCCCAGTGTGGACCGGGTCGTCTGCAGCTGCGCTCGTCCCCACACTGAGCCAAGAATGTCCATTATAACAGGCAGGCACCATGAAAACTGCAGCTCCAGTCTGGCTTTTGACTCTGATGTCACACCCCTGCTGGATGATGGATGGAAGACCAGTTGACATGTTAACCCGATTTCGAAAAAGCGAAAAAAAAAAAAAAAAACATGGGAAGATAGTTTGTGGTGGTGGTGAAATTCTTTCTTGTGAATCTGATCTATTTCGATGCGGCAGCACCACACGGGGCAAAATTTGTTGATTTGTGCTCCAACTTCTGAGCCGCCTCGTTGGTTCTGGACGCATTTGGCATAATTTGTCAAAGATCAAGGAAGGCAGAGGCAAAGACAGGTGGGGTCTCTGCGGTTTTTTAGTGCAGCTGAGTTATTACGGCACAGAGACAACCAGACACATGCGTATTTTTTAAAAAGGGTATCAGAGATGAAGGAGGCGGGGGGGAGGCCGGTAATCGGGACAGATTGTGTGCTTTGGCTGAGGCACAAGCTGCTGCTGAGTGGGGAGAGGGGGAGCATATGGGCTGAATTCTGAGGGGTCTTGGCCCACCTTAATATGGTGGGCACGCAAAGACGGCCCCCTAAAGACATGCAGGCAACGCCAGGAATCTTAAGCCACGTAGTCGTGCCAGCAGCCCGTTATTGAAGTCCTCCCTGCTGCCTTGGCTACGACATAGCATCTTATCCCCTCACATCCACTCTGCCCCCATCCCTTCGTCTCTGCGAGTCTTCTTTAAAGTGGTTCCCTCTGGTGATTAATCCATTTGAATAAGTATCTCTTTCCAGAGGACAAGATGAGGTAAGTGGCCACAGGGGCTGGCTGTGATTGGTTAAAATCACATGTGGCGCGGCCCGAAGTAGAAATCGGAGCCATGCCTCTCGTATCCGCGTGCAGAAGAACACTGATACAGCTGAAAGAAACGACTCGGTGGAACCGTTTTAATGTATTTAATTTGATGCTGTGGCTTGTGCCTGTTGACATTAGTGACCAGACGCCTCTTTTTTTTTTTTTTTTTGCTCCACGGGACTCTCGTTTTCTGTCATGACGGTGGCGTCTTCGGATGTGCACGGCTGAGATTCGTCAGCTGGTAGATTAAAAGTTGGTACCCCGCGCTGGCTGGCATCGTAAATACGAGTTGGTTTCAACTTTTTATTAACGTACAAACTTATATAACAGCATAAATTGCAATGTGTTAAATGCACGGAGCAAAGGGAAAGATATTTCAGCGACATTTAAAATGCAATTTGGTTATTAAAAAACGTAATAAATGGCTTCAAACGACTCTCGTAAAAACGCAATAATTTTTTGGTTTAACCTTATAGATTAAATTGTGCTAAGTTCTGTCTATGTGAGTGTTTTCTTTCTCTTTTTTTGTCAAGACCAGTCAACTTGTCTTAAATTAGAGCTTTCATTTGTACCTCAGAGACATTCATCTTCAGGATCCGTCCGCAGTTAAGTACGTCAGGCTTGTGTTTGATCAGATGGACCATCATTATGTTTATATGTGTGTGTTTTGCATTTGTCCGCATGTTTTATTTATACGCGTACACTGTAATAAATGTGTGGAATGATACGCTTACTCGGCAGAGCTGGAGAGATGAGTCGGTGTTTCCAGCCAATGACTCATCTAATACCCATATGCAAATAGCCACAGCAAACACGCTTCGTCATGCATGCAGGACGAGATAGAAAACAGCGTCGAAACACAGAAGAACCTCATGGGGTTAAACAGCATTAGTGCTCCTTTCTGTGCAGTGAGGTTTTTGACCTCAAAGACAAGATGCAGGCCGTCATCACATTTGCCATCCCGGCTTGAATTAAAGTTTAATGAAAATGGCTTCGAGACAGACGAAAAGTCCATGAAATGGGGGGGGGAGAAGACATTAAGGCGGAAAATGAACTTGACTTTGCAACTTTAAAACCATATTAATGGTTTCGGGTTCAGGTTCATATGACAAAAGTGGAGGATAAAATCCATCAAAGGCTTGTGGACTTCACTGCATAAGAAGGAAAGATTTTAGATCCGAACATTTGTTGGGTTTTTCCATTAGAAAATGCTTTTCAAATGATGTGTAGGAACCACGAACTAATACAAGAAAAGCTCGCACTTTACCGATAAATTCTCAAGAGGTTTTTACGAAATCTTGTTGAAGTCACTAATTTTCTTGTATTTAAAAGTTTGTCTTGATTGTGATAAAAGTCGTGGATGGTTCAGGCTGCCTTTGTTCAGTGGGTACTTGTTTCAATGAAAAATTACAATGCTTTAATCTTTGCAGTCACAATATGCACCTGAAATCAACAAACTGGATTAATAAGTAAATACACGTCATGCTGAATTCAAATTCAGTATATTTTCATCTTCATCGACACTTTGCAGTTTGTTAGTTTGTTTTTATTTTATAGGCAAATTTTAGCACAGTATTTTATGCAATTAAGCAAATTTCACTCATGAAATCTCACTTAGCCAACAGCATCATGATGCAATTCACCGTCCAAGAGAACAGACACTTTTACATCATTTTACAGGGTAACTTTATGTGCTGTACACAATCTCTAACAATCTCTAACTCATCAGCCTCTATACTTTAATGAGATGTTTTGTTAGAATCAAATATCATATAAATCAAATCATTCTCTCAGTGCAGCTCTGCTTAGTTGTCACACGGCTGCCAGCTGTATTAATATTTTCTAATTAGTTTATGTCTTCTAATGTGACTGCTGAGATTGCACAATGTGTTTTTGCGAAGCTGCAAACCTTCAGGGTTGAAAAAGGGAGCCAACGCTGAAGTGCCAAAAACTGCAGTTCCATGAATGGCCACTTGAGGCGTTCACGGAAAGTGAGTCCATCTCTGTAGATTGAAATGCCCAACATTAAAAGAGAAATAATCATGTTTTCAGCCTGGTACAAAACAAGTTTTTTGATTTATAGCTAAATTCCCCGTTCATGACAGCTGAATTTTGTACGGTTTTCTTGAATTATGTGAGGGCTTAAAGTTATGCATAATTAAGATCACAGACATTTTTGATCGACAGCTGCAATTGTTCTTTTGCATGAAGTCACTGAGTTTATTTGTTGCAATGGAATGAGGTTTCATCTGTGGGGTTTTTATTGACAATATTTGAACATTTAATCATCCGCAGACAGAAATGATTTCACTATACAATTTTATGCAACAAGACAAAGGCCTCGTTTAATCACAATATTTGTGTAAAATGATTAAAAGTAAACTAAAGGAAATCTGGATGTGGAATTGTGTGTGTGTATGCCTGCACATAACTGAACTCTCTTCTCTGACGCTGCAAAAGTACCCAGCATGACACGTGTCTGGTTGTACAAACACGATACTGATTAAACAAAACAGACGCCTAAGAGGTCTGACACCATATTAGATATTTCCACTGTACGCTTATATAAGTCTGTTTCAAAGATTGTTTTAAAAGGAACACCCAAGAATTTTCAGGGCCGGCTTTATAGCCCAGAGGAGACGTGGGGTTTTGGCTGGTGTTTTTCCTCCGCTCAAATCACTTACTGTGCCTGCGTGGTGGTGTCTGGGCAGAACCGAGCTGGTTCCCATTTAGAGACAGTGGCTGGCTCCGGCCTGTAATTCGCAGAAGGGGAAACAAATTGCTCTCTGGTCTCTGTCTCTCCTCGAGGGCCAGTTTATTTCATGCAACTTTGGCTGTGCCATTCTTTTCCTCGCGTGTGTCATCCTTCCAACTATTTCAAACACTTTTGAGGGCCATTATGGGAGGAGTGAAGGGTGGGGCCGGCTGGTAGTTTGGCCTGCTGGTTGGTAGAAGAAATATGTGCCTCGGAGCATTTATTCTGCACCCTCTGCTTTAACCACTGCAAGTACCTCTGCAGCTCAGTCATCAGGGCACTTATCAGTAAATTTGTCTCTAACTGCTTAATGACTGTTACTTTACCTGTAATATTCATAAAAGCTGTCTGGCTAGCTGCAGAGAAAAAGGTGGAATCAAAGCAACTTAAGATAAATATGAGGAAAAATATGGACGACGTAATTCGACCCCACCTATCTGTCCGTCTGCCTCCTTTGCTGTGTCATCTTTTTTTCTCAGATCTTCTCTGGTCCAGTGTCACCGACCACAACAAGGACTGAAGCTGCAGCCGTGAGAGGCAGCTTCTTCCGCTGTGGCGTCTATTTCTGGAGATCACCGTGCACACATTTCCTCAATCACACAACAAAGACGGGAGGCTTAAACTTCACATGTGAATAAAGCGTTAAAAATAAACCCTAGAAAACTATTGAAGACTCTCATGGTTGAAGGGATATCAAAGAAGTAGATATAAAGATGTCTCACCACCTACTTACAGCACACACACATGCATGTTTGTACTTGTGAGGACCCTCATTGACATAATGCATTCCCTCGCCCCTAACCATCATAACTGCATGCCACAAGCGTTACATTCATTTATGTGGCAGACATGCAAGAAAGTGCAATCTAAGCCACAGCAGATCAAGGAGAAGCATCTGAAAGTAAATACTTCAACACTCGATTCCACGTTCAACCTAAACAAAAGACATAAAGGTTTCAGATGCATGAACTAACAAGTAAGTCAGAGTGCCTGACCTAAATAAAATAAAAGTAGTATAAGAAAAGAATCTCAGAAAAGGTAAAAAATACCCCATAAAATCAAATGTAAAAGCCTTTTTTGTGGTATGCAGATGTCCATAGCTGTGAAATAAACTTACAACACTATGAATATATCATTATCTTTGTTTTTGAATCAAGCTTAAAGGGATAATTAGTGTAATGCAGAGGATGGTGGTTGACAGAAGCAGCAGGAGCACCGATGTGAGAAGCTTAGCAATGAACCCCTGTGGATGAAAACTGCAGCAAGACTCATTTTAGCCACCTGAAGATACTATTATCAAAGTTATATCACTCTCTGCAAAGTCCATTAAAAAAAAGCAGAAATTTTAAGCCTCAGAGTGATAAATTTGCTGGTCTACCACTGCCTTGATATGTTACTTTGTTTTTGTTATTGTGCGACTTCGTTGAATCTGAACTTACCATTTAAAACACCAAAGTTACACTAAAACACAAACCAACCAACCAACAGAGGCACATGCAGACCAGCAACTCCTGCGTTCTTCGAGATTAAATTACTGTTTTTGTCAAAGGACTCTGGCGGCTTTGGAAAGAACATTATAACAGCTTCGGTTTCCCATGCGCAGCAGTACATTGCTTGGCTTCCTACATCTGTACTCCTGCTGATTCCCACAACTGGGGGTTTGCTGACCGCCATATATTGTGGATAATGCACCGTGGATAAGTACTTCATCTTTCTGAAACCCCAACGATCCCTTTAAGGCATTAGTTACCGCTGTGAAAACTTGAATACCTTTAATGGCTGGACTTCTGAAATAATTACTCCACTTTCAAATCATCTGAAATTGCACTGTTATTTTCAATTACCACATATCTCTATTTCTTTTTAAATTTACTCATTCTGACCAATATTTACAGCTTAAAACTGCTCTAGACACTCAAATAGCACCAAAACCAAATGTCCCCAATGTTTCAAATATGTTTTCTCAAACATAAAAGTACCAAAAATAAAAGTACATGAGCAAACACACAAGCATGTGCACATTGTCCGTATCAGCAGATCTGTCGGTCCCATGTGCTGTAAACATATTACTAAGAGCACTTATCCACACACTTCTGTTTCATGTTCACACGCATGTTTTTCATGACCTGCATCTGGTTTGTGTTTATTTAGATGCCCCTGGCTGTCTAAACAACCCCCCCTTTCCCCTCACCACCGCCCCCCCCCCTTCCGTCGCTCCAGCTTTTTGCTCTTTTCTCTTTTTTTTTCAGAGCATGTAGGGAGGGATTTCTAGGACTCTCTGCATCCTGTTTGCCTGAGGGAATGTGGAGCCTCTGGCTGATTAGAGGAAGCCCCGTATCAGATTGCCCCCCTCCAACCCCCACCTTTCCGTGCTGCTGCCCAGGTTTGATACCTATTATACCTCCACCTCATCTCAGACCTGTGCTATAAATCTCTCTTTTGTCCACCAAGTCATGCAGAGGGAGGCTTTGGCTCTGAC
>JAPZDZ010000014.1:4545200-4555598 GCA_029783805.1 Acanthurus tennentii | reverse complement strand
AGACTCTTCGGATGAGAAAAAGCGTTGGTCAAGGTCTTGGCCATGCAGACAATTAGGAAGGAAAGCCATGCGAGAAAGAGCTTGAGGCAGCTTTAAATCTTCACCACAGCCAAGTTTATGACAGTGGAGGATAATGCATGTCTAGAAGGAGGGTGAGGGGATTAATTTGGCTTTTTCTTGTAACTCTGGGGGCTTAGACCAGGCAGCCCTTCCTCACCCCAACTCCCACAGCAAGGCCTTCACATTCTCTGGACCTAATTGTAGCTGGACTGGAAGCAC
The DNA here is from genome assembly GCA_029783805.1 of Acanthurus tennentii. Taxonomy (NCBI): domain Eukaryota; kingdom Metazoa; phylum Chordata; class Actinopteri; order Acanthuriformes; family Acanthuridae; genus Acanthurus; species Acanthurus tennentii. Next base: position 4,555,319 of record JAPZDZ010000014.1, on the reverse strand, counting down.
AAGTGGCGGGTGACACACTGTTTGGAGTTTTGGCCGCACACGGAGCTTTCGGAAAGACTGGAAACATCACCAAAAGAGTGACAGTGACAGTCAAAAAAAAGGTTTAGAGGCAAGTCCAAGTCAAGTCACCTGGATGAGACCAAGTCCTTTCAGTGCAGAGGCTTAATAATTCATATAATCATTTATTTAAGCTGATACCATAAGACAAGGGAGGCAGGTTTCAACTTAAGTGAAGTCAAAGTTGAGTCTGAAGTCCTCATTTTTTTGGTGCTTAAATTTGATACAAGCCAAAGTTTCAGGATTCATGTTTTCTACAGCTCTGATAGTCTGCAGGTCAAACTCAAGCATTTTAATAGCAGTCACGTTCAATCGCAGCCACGGTCAGACTTGATTAACACCAGATTTCTCTTTTTAATGTGGTCTTTACCCCGTTTGCTGTTTCCGTCCATGCCTTAGTGCACATGATGCTACGTTTAAGTTCCACCTCAAGGCCATCCTCTGTTTCTTTTGGCCGGCATGCGAGTGATTACCCCTTTACCCCTTCAATCCATATCGGCTTAGATGTCGATTCCCTCGATTGGCTCTACTCTGAGCGTTAAAAATCAGCCTAACTCTGCTTCGCTCTTGCCCTCAGGGTTAATGACAAATCCTCAGAGGCCTCCTCTAGATCCCGGTCCATCCCACTTGGCCCAAATTTATCCTCCTCATCCCAGATCCACACAGCCGTCTCCATAGCAACAGGCGTGTGTTTTGTGTGTGTACATACGGTGGTCAGGGAGTGGAAGGTGTTTCGTGGGGAAAGAGGAAATGAATCACCGTGGGGAAATACAGGTCATCGCCCCCCACAGGGGTCAAAGGTGAACCCAGACTGGGGAACCCACTGATTCCTTGTGAATCGACCCCCCCCCCCGCCCCCGTCATTCTCCGGTCTCTCTCAACCACTCAGCCTTTAGCCCGTCGGCTTCCTCTCTGGCTATGATTAGAAACCATAACCTCATGCTTCACTGTCACACCGCGTCCACATGCATTCTGCCAGGGGAGCTAAATGACTTGTTTGTCAGGCTAAGACGTCGCTATCCTACAAACCCCTCAGCTCCGGGGCGAACGGGGAATTTTTGGGTCTAATCACCCTCTGCAGGCTGATTATAGAGGCAGCCCCCCCAGTCTTCCTGTGACATGTTAATCAGGCCGTGTGTGTGTTGTGGACTTACTTTTGACGCAGCGATTCTGCAGCTTTGATGCCTCCTCCTCCTCCGCTCCGGGCCTGGTCAGGGTCACCGCTGACGGTTTCTTTGATGCAACCTCACAGACTACTCCACCGGGTGAATATGTCAGCTTCAATAATGTTATTACGGGACAGTAATTGCTTAAAACAAGGGTCCTGGTCTAAGTGGTGCAACTGCATGTGATTCTGTTTTTTTAAATTTTTTTATTGTAGTCTTGCCTCATAGGCGTATTTGTCTAAAGACATTACACCGGGGGTTTTGCCAAGACTCTTCAGACAAATTGTCCTTTATCTCGCAGTTTGGCAGTTCTTTAACTCCTTCATTGATTTTGGGTGCACCGCTGCAATTTTTTTGAAAAATGAGGGTCGGGATCCGAAGATTTTAGATTAATTTCGTGCCCATTTTGTGGCTTAAGAGCCACCAGTGAGATAGGAGTTTCAGCAGTGACCTCATAAATAAGGCCATTAGAGTGATCACAGCGAGGGACGAACTAGGTGGATTTTTGCTTCAGAGAAACGTCGGGGCAGGAAGCCTTTCATTAAGAACACAAATGAATCTTTGGTATAGGAGACTTTTGTGCAGGCCAAGTGATCCCGAGACGATAGTAAATCAATCTGAATATCCGCCGGTGTCATCACACAGTTAATGGTTATGAAAGAGGCTTGTGAGAGAAAAAAAGAGAGAGCGAAACTTTTTCTTCCCCCCTTTTCCTTTTCTGAGCCAAAGTTGAACCTCTTTACTTTCTCCGGTCATCCTTTCAAAGAAGGAGGGATTTGATAGAAGACACACATGGCATTGAGACGGAGAAAAAAAAGGAAAAACCCCTCTTACCATCTGTCATTTCTACTCTCATCTTGTCATGGGAATATTTATTATCTTTAACCATAAGCACCCTTGCTTTAAACCCCCTGCCAGTGACCTCATCGACCGTTACAGGCCTGTCATGCAAATCATTGTTATACGGCGCAGAAATGGGAACAATAACTCATCCTTACAAACTTAAAACAGCACTCGTGTCTTCCCGTCCGCCGCACACCTGAACTTCATTGATGCCGGGATTCGAGGCTGGTGGAGACAAATATTACAACCCCCTTTTTTTGGAGATAAGCCCCTTTTTCAAAGGAGCTAATAAATTTGAATGGGGACACAGGAGGATGCCTTTAAAGGATGAAAGACCAGAAAGTCTGACCATTTTTTTAAAACCATGAAAAATAATACTTTTTTATCTGTGCTTCGCCACATACTCGCTCTACGTGATACTTATTGATTCATATTTTCAATTTGAACAGTGTATTTCATATAGGACCTTATCTTCCGGGACAGACGTTATTACACAGCTGTTTTGTATCGGAGTGATGTTCGCGGGGGCACTTGGATGTCTGGCTTAAGTTTGTTTTATCTTTGTCATAAGCTGCATCTTAAAGTCACATTGCCTTGTCAAATGCATGCAGAACAACAGACTTTTGTGCAAGTAGTTTTAAGTTTTGCATCAACGAACAAAGGGTTGATGCTAACATGCTTCTGTCAACATATTCTTGTACCGTTTTAAAATTATTTCAATAGAAGATGTTCATCTCATTGTTTCTTATAGATTGCACTGGCGTCTGGTGTTGTTTCTCCTTCTTCTTCTTTGAGGATTTTTGCAGGTTGGCACACAATTGTTTTTTTGTTCCCTGTTCAGTCCTTTATTTCTTTTACTCTTTTTATAACTTTTATAACTTCTGCTTTGAACGGTTTATTTGCTCCAAACCAATTGATGGAAAATTTGCCCTTTAAATTCCCTGAACTTGTAAAATTCCAAAGTTTTGCCTCAAATTTTGCTTGACAATTATATGGAAACACAGATGGTGATATTTTAGATGATAGTGTCCAGCTTTGGAGAGCCAGTTCTGTCTTGACATTGTGCACAAGTTTAGATCAAGCAGTTTCTAAGTTTGGTGTCTCAACCTATCCAACATCTTTTGGACAAACTGCAACACTGACTGTAGACCAGGCCTGAGCACCAACATCAGAGCATGATTGCATTAATGCTTTGATTGCTGGATGGAAGAAAATCCGTGCAAAAAGGTTCCAAGTTCTTGTGGAAAGCTTCCCAGAGGACTGGAGCTTGATGGTGCACATAGTTTGGGAATATTTAGCAGTTCCCCTTATTATTTATTTAGGTATCCTCATACTCTTGGCAATGTGGAACACCATTGTCTTTTTCTTTTGAGTGAGACGGTTCAGTGAGTTCTAGCCTCTTATCCAGAAAGCCACCAAACATAATGCAGGGAATCATCCAGCGCAATCACTTCCTCCGTCTCCCTCCGCTGTCTGGAGTCCTTCACCTGTAACTCTGCCTTACATTTCTTCCCTTCCTCTTCCTCTCCTTACACCTCTGCAGTCTCTCACTTCTCTTGTACCTGTCATACATGTTAGGGCTCTCGAAGGGGGATGAGAGGAGAAGAAGAAGAAAGGGTCTGTTGGCCTGGAGCTTGAAAAGACTCGGGGAAGCAGAGGAGAGGAGGGAGAGAGAGAGAGAGAGAGGAAGAGCAGGCGACCAATAACTCTCTCTGAACATCTTAAACTTCTCGCTGGGCTTTCAAGTGCTGCTCCTCTCGTATCCCCACCAATCTCTGTCGGTCCCTCAGGCCTGCCACGGACTCGGTGAACAGTGAAAACTAACATCTTTTCCCTCTTCTCTGTCTTCTTTTAAAGTTCCTCTGTTTTTCTGCACCTGGCCTTTGTTTCCTCTTTACACCAGCCAGCTATTGTACAAAAACTTTCTTTGCTTATTTCCCCATTTAAAGGCAGGATGTAAGTGTGTGTGATTGTATGTAAACTCTTTTCATGTGCATACTGCAACAGTGAAGCCTAAATGTGCTTGTGTCAGTGATTTTTGCAGTTTCTGCTCCCAGTTTCCTGCACACATTTTCAGGAAACTACATTTTGAAGAGGATTACTTCTGGCTAGCCAATATTTATGTCAAATTATGAGCATGAGGTTTGTCCCAAGCTGTAGATCAGCTTAGGTATTCAATTCTTAGTCTTTTAGTCATATTGTCTTTTCCGTTCACACTTTTGACATAAAGTGAATGCAAAAATTTATTACAGTACATGTAGACTTGATGAAATAGCACCATGATGTTGGACAGTGATGCAGTTTAAGGAGCCTTTTTTTACTTGGTTGTATTTAGTTTAGTTCATGTTTTAATGTTAGGTCCTATGTAGTGATAAAGTAACAGTATTTCTACCAGCAATCAGCCCTCATTATCACCTTATATATTACTCTGTTCAACAACTGCTAAACAGAGTTCATTGAAAAACCTGCATCAAGACCCCAATAAATGACTTTTTAATTACTTGCACAGACACAGAAACACACTGAGACACACTGACCTGACCTGCATGTAAACAGATGCAATAAACCACCACAACAAGGCTACGGACACATTCTGATATCCATCAAAAATTAAGAAAATGACCATTTAAATCTAAGATGCACTTTTAATTTCTTGTATTTCTTTATTTTCTCCGATGCAGAATGATGTCCAGCTGGACACAGACTTTCATGCAACCCCCCCTGACAAATCGTGCCTCCCATAATGTGACTGTAGGTTATGAGAACTAAATCACATTTCAAAGCAAACCTCACAGGACGTCATTATGACTGTATGTCCTCTCGGAGACACAAAGCGAGAAAATTCAGATGGGCCTGGGTGCCTATAAAACCTCCCTCACCGTTATTGCCTCCCCTCCTGATGGAGCCGGGGTCGGAGTTCAAGTGCTGAGGGACCACTACTGTCCCCACAGGGAATGCTGGGTAATGGAATGGGAGATTCAGGTCAAATGGAATGATTTGGGTGCAACCTCTGGCACCGGGTTAGATTCGAGCCACAGTGAAGATCTAATGCTCGATTTGAGACCACAAGCAGCAGCAATAATAGCCATTAAAAGTCCATTGAGCGACAAAGAAAGCTGTAAATCTAATCCCGCGTTGGGCCTTGCACGTATATTGGCTGTAATTCGGTTACACCCGAATCACATGATGTGTCTTTATATATCGAGGCAATTATTCAACATCATCACTCGTCTGAGAAAACTGATTTTAGAAGAGGACAAAAGAATGACCTACATCCGTGGTAATAAATACCAAGACTTAAACTAAAGACTTATCGCTGTCCCTTGAAGTGTTTGTTTGCCTTTTCTAGCATGAAAAATTCAATATAAGCCAAAGCTTATTCCAGCATCAAAGTACACACAATTTCAGTCCTTGCTTAGATCTGACAGCATCAGCAGCATCACTGCAGTGGATATGTTTTAATCCCAGCAGGGTAGACTGCGATCAAAAGATGATATGCTGTTGTGAGTGTGTGTGTGTGTGTGTTTGTGAATGTGCTGAGCTCTTCTTAGTGTCTGTGCAGTCGTCTTTGCATGCAGTGGAAGAATCAGTAACAGTGTATGTATATTTCATCGGCAAAGTTTGAAAATGTTCCTCAAAGTAACCTGATCTGTACAATATAGTTTGTGTTTGAGTTCAGATTACACAGTTACTAGTTCATTTTGCTGAAAAACATCAAGTAAAATTGTGAAAATGAGCTTTGTTGCTTTCTTTCTTAGAGCTGAATGAGAAGCATGGCGCTACTCGAATGTCTGTTCTAAATATGAAGCAGGTGCCAGGAGATGGTTCGCTTGTTCTGATCCCACACAAGAGGATAATTTCCCAGATTTGGGATCCAGTTCGCCTTCACAGTAATAATGAGGGTGTCCATCACTCAAAGCCGTTCTGGAGCAGATTATCCATCCAAATGATCCTGGATCGGAGTCCCTGAAAACGCCTGTCTGAAAGAGCTCTGTGTAAACACAAAGTGTGTGGTCGTGCATTTTGACTGGAACTTGTGTGTGAGTTCTTGCAATATTTCTGCAAATGTGCTAGGAGGTGATTTTTTAACATTTTTATTATTATTTCAGACGAAGCAAGACTAGCTGCTCCTCACTGCTTCCAGTCTTTATGCTAAACAAGACTGTGTTTTGTCTCAAGCTTTATGTCTAGCTGTAAAAGTGATATTGATCTGTTCATCTAAATGTAAAGAATATAAATAAATGTACCATAAATGAGTAACTGTAAAGCAATAAACAGGCTAAACAGCCACAAAGTACTGTAAGAAAAATAAATAATCAAGTAAAGTAAAGACAGAATTGTTTGTTGGATGAAACCTAGAGGCGAAGTGCAATGACAGACGGAGATTCAGCCTGCAGAGAAACTGTGGATGTGCTGACTGAGGCATGCTGGGAGGGAGACGACTGTTTCTATCGGAATTTTTCCCGAATATCAACTTTTTACTGTTTCTGACATTTAGATTGATACCATTTCAGTTGAAGAAGTTACACAAAAGGTCTCAGAGGGAGTCATTTCAACCTTAAAAATGACCTTGTAATCTCACCCCCCCACCCCCCATCCCACCAGTGGTGTTTAACAAAGCAGCTGTATGCGTTTTGTACGCTCACACACACACACACTGAACCACACAGGGATACGTATGAAGGTTTGAGTGACTGTGGCACTCGCTGTCTGGCTGGCTTCACCTGTCACCTGTCAGTCTGTCACCGTTCATGACGGGGCGCCCCCACCCTCCCCACTCCCACCCCTCCCTCGACCTGCCAGCGTGGGGGCATGACGGGGGACAAAGCCGGAGTGACAGACAGTGACAGGGCGGTGATCCCTCCTGTACGCCGCGAGCAGGGGGCTGCCTCTCCATGTGTCACCCTGAGTGACAGAGCGGAGTCCTGCGCCCGAGGTGGAACGATGCAGCTACTAGATAGAAGACCGGTCCACGACGACGCCGGCTGTATCTCTGTTTCACACACACTCACACACACATGCATACAAATGACTGAAGGAACAAATGCACACACTTAAATGCACACTCATATAAATGTGTTGTACACAAAAGTAGATAAGTGAGGTGTGTGTCACATTGCACTCCTTATAAAACAAAGTCACAAAAGTGCTTTGCAAAGTAAAAAATACTTTAAAAACCAAAATAAAACCTTGAAAAAGAACAAAAGAACAAACAAAATTGCAAAACTTTAAAGCATGAAAAGATACACAGGCTAGTCAGATAAAAGGGATTGAAAGAGACAGCAGAACTTTAGTCTCTTGTGTTTTATAGAAAGAAAGAAAGTTAAAATACTTGTGATGTAAGGATGGAGGGCTCTTTATGTGAAAATAAGAACTTTAAATGAGTCCTGAACATGTCAGAAGTCAGTGTAAAGAAGATCAGATCGGTGTGATGTGAGTCATCCTGGTCAATAGCTTTGCAGCAGCTTTGTTTGGAGCACATAAACACCCAGGTGTCTGCAAACAGACAGCCAGATCCTTCACCTTGCACTCCTACCACTCCAAGTGAAGAGAGGAGAACAATTTGGAAAGAGAAAATAAATCGGTGAAGCCAAATACACTTATTTTACTGCCTCTGTTAAAGGCTGCTGCGCATATGATATGAGGCTGTAAATTTGATTTTATGTGTGACTGTAAAAAAAATATGTATAAAACAAGCTTTTATAAATACAGCTTGATTGGATTTCAGATCAATCCGATTCAAACACACCACTTGAAAACACAAACAAATTCCACCCTCAGCTGTTTAAATTACATTGGCTCTTTATTGCACACACACACACACACACACACACACACACACACACACACAGAACAGAGCCACACTCATAGAAGAGCTGTTGCCTTCGCTGCATTCAAAATTTAATGGACTCTGAGTGCTGTTCAGATGGATGCTGAAGGTTATTAAATACAATATAAAGTCAAGCTAAGTCAGTGGTTTCTTATAAAGCTCAGAATCACAAATCACAATTTCCTCAAGGGCCTTTGAAGGCTGTATAACATATGACACCCTCTGTCCTTAGACCCTAAACCCAATTTACTTAAAAAAAAACTTAAAAAACAGCATAAAAAATGGAAGAAACTTTAGCAGAGAAACAAAAGACAAATCTCTCTCTACCAGGATGGACAGACAAACCATGGATGTCATGTTCACATAACATATTGCCAAAAAACTCACAATAATTACATATTTTAGTGACAAAGACACACATTCATGTTGACTGTAAAACATAAGTAAAGAGTAAAGATACAGGAGGCTGTTGGACAAATCAGTATGTCATCAGATAGGTAGAAGTTGAGCACTGGAGGATGGTTTGAATGGACTGATTGGGGAGAAAACACACAGAGGGAGAGAGAGACATGATGTGTGCAAAAAAACGTCGCAGTCTTTATAAAACAAAAAAGACTTGTATCCTGATCCTGCTGCCACTATAAATATGTTACAGCCAGTCCTTCCAAGATCAAGGAAACGTGTCTCCAGCAGCCTCAGTAGCCGCAGTATATTGATGTATCTTTACTATCTGGCCTCAGGCCCCCTCAGGCATCACTAAACCCAATCAGGCCTGCAATGAGTAGCGTCATCATTGGATGAGCTATTTCCCCCCAGAGACCCGAGTGTCTGATCTCTGTGGGCTCAGGGTGCAGAGCAGGGGAGGCAGAATCCACATGAAGGGCTCTCTGGAAGGTCTGCGTTGGAGGAGGGTCATGAGGAAAAACCCCATTACAACATCAGGACCAATATTTATACAAGGGAGTTCAAAAGGAGGATGCCGTCATTCCCTCCTCCCAGTCACCTGTCTGCCGAAAGTTCAACATCAAAGCCTCCAGAATTACATTTCTGTCTCTCTCCGCCTTAATATTCTGTCTCTTCATCTTCCTGCCTTTCTTTTTTTTTTCTAGTCGCTTTTGTCTACATTGCAAAAAAAGACGTTTTTGAAAAGCAGACCAGAGTGCATAGAAACACTAATAATGGACAGGGGCAGAAACGATGATACAGCTTCCAGCGACGTGGCACCGCAGAATAAACAGAAGTGACAAAAAATTACAGGTAAAAGGTGTATTCTCAGTTGATATCAAAACTTTGTAACAAAGCTAACTTCTTTTTTTTCTAATAAGCAAAGTAAAAAAAAAAGGCAATTAAAAGATAAGTTTACAACAAAATTAAATGGGTTCTTAAAAAGCCTCTCGAACTTGTTCTTTATCAGGTTTGCATTAACGGCGAGGCGCCTGCTGGATTAAAAGGTCACGAGATACGAGCGCGGGGGGGGTCAAACCGAGCCTGGACTTAGCGATGCATCGGGGTTGGCGAGCGTTGGATTGAAAGCGGCTGAATGTTGTGTTGTTTCCGTTTGTACCTCCAGGAATCTGATCGGGGACTGACAAGCTCGGCCTCCTCTGCATCGCTGGAGAAATGTACCGAAGCGTTGGAGGGAACAGACAGGCGGACGCAGATAAGCATCTCAGACCTGATCCAGACAATTAGCCCGTGTTTACTTCAGGAAGCTGGCAGTGATAGATCAAAGAGACCCGGGGGGGGTGTGTATCAATGGCTCCGGAGGTTGTCTCCCTGTCTCTATCGTTCATTCTCATTCTTCCAGGCTCCTGCTGCAGCCCCTCCCTTTCTCTGTCTCTGCCAGTCAATTTAGCTGTAAATGACCTCAGGAGAACTCTGACCTGCAGCCTCGGGCCATGTTTCCTCTGAGCTTCTGCCTCACACCACCTAGCTACTGTCGCGTTTTATCTGTGCTGCCTGTTTTGGAGGATTTCAAAGGTAAGCCTGTGTGCTTTTGCAGAAGAAGTAGTCAGAGGGTTTGGGGTGAATTTCATGCATTCGTTTAGGAAATAGCACGAACGTGCATGTGGTATTGGCTACATAAAAAGGTTCTTTTCCTGCGAGGGGTTATCAGTACAGGAGACCCCGGTGGTTTGACATGAGCAGGCAGGAGCAGAATGACGGGTGCTGATGCTGGGTGGCTTATCTCCAGCCTCCTCGGTCCCAGAGGTCTGCAAAAAA
>JAPZDZ010000014.1:4531173-4543449 GCA_029783805.1 Acanthurus tennentii | reverse complement strand
GAAATTGAAATCTAATATAATTTGTTTTTCACTTATTTTGAAGGTTACACTTAAGAAAGGGCAACCTTGTTGGTCTCAGTTAAAAAGAAACCCCGTATGATAGACTTCACGTTGAATTAAAGCAGTCTTTTTTGTTTGGAAAAGGGTCAACAATCGCATCATTGTCCAATCTGATCAGAGGGACGGTGCTGTCAAGTCTAATTTTGTCATCAAGCAATCCTTGACTTCATGATCCAAACCAACTCTGTGAGTGTCAGCAAAGGTTGGCTTAGAGTGTAACCTGGTACCCCCGGGGTCTCCGGAGTTCTGGCCATTGGTGAAACAAGTAGGTCAGTCCTGATGACCCCCTGAGCAAACGCCGATGGGTTCAATAAAGGGTTAAGGCGCAGGCTAAAGAAAGGGCAAAGAACAGCGAGGGGTTCGCCCAGTCCAACCTGAACACCTCTTGCCTCTTTGTGAGCTCAGTCAAAGGCAACCAGATGTATTAGGCTTCAAAGCATCTTTAGAGCTCAGGGTCAGCCCTGGGGTCTGCATGGAGAGGTGGGGGTGAAACCCGATCTTTTAATTTATCTTCATCCGTTGCCGCCCATGGCTTTAGTATTCAAAGAGAGAGCCAATGGATGAAACACTTTGCTACGTATAAACCATCGCCGTCACCAACTCTCTGACAGAACACACAAACATCCCTCGAAACTATCCTGAAGTCTGGAAAACGGACTGCTCGGTCAAAGGGTCCTCCAGACTCCAAATGTGAGGACTCCCTCTGAATGTCTGACAGTGATGTGTGAAATGTGTCCCTGTTCGCTGGCTGACCCCAGAAAAAAAGCCCCATCCAGCGGGCACTGCAGCCCCCCCACCCCCATCGACGGACTGCACTCTTCATCATGTGCCAGACAGAGCCGGACCCCCGTTGAGCTGCCATTACCTGATGAGGAGTGGCAGTAATCAGCCTGAAAACTAGTTGTTCCTGTCCAATTAGTCCGAACATTACCTAGCTTAGCCTACCCACTCGCCTCAAACACGAAGCCAACGAGAAATCCACACCACGTGGATCATATGATAGTGTCAACTCTCGTGTTAATCCTCTGCAGGGTAACGAGAGGGCAAAACGAAACTCTCTGCACAGAAAACAAGAAGATCATCTCAACTAAAATAATCAGTTTTATCCCAGCTTTAGCCTAAGAGGTAGAACTAACTAGAACTAAATTACAACGTAAGTTGAGGTGTCTTAGTCATTATGCATCTTTAAATAAAGAATGTTGGTTTTGAGGTGTGCACTTGTGTTCTCAGTGTCTTTGTGCACCTACATCTTTATTGTCATTAATAATTTCAGGCCGTCTTTATCTTCCCCTCGATTGCCTGTCAGTGACTTTAAAGGTTTTTGGCTAATAAGTCTCATTTCACTTCATTAACTTCTGGCTTGGGGGTCTATTCAAGCTGAGATGATATATTACCCAGCCACACACACACACATTTGCACTCACACAAATGAGCATGTGTATGCAGCAGTTTTTGCACATGCACATTTTCTCTCCTCACACATTTGCACTCACACACACGTGCACACTCTCTCCCGGGTAGCCTGAGGTGCAGTTGTGCACCCGGCTTGTATGAGTGTAAGGAGACACACACAGGAAGAGCATGCGGGCCTGGCTAATGTGCAGTAATGGTGGTAATTGATGCTGGTGCTCTCGGAGTCCTTTTTAGGCTCTTTCTGCGGTTTCTGCTGCTGTCCCTCTTACAAGCTGTGGGCCCCGCCTGCAGCTACAACACAGTATGGCTCCATGCTCTCGGCGAACCCTGGAATCATTCTCATTTAGATTTAAAGTTCAGCAGTTTTACCTGATCTGCCTCAAAATTAAGCTGAAAGTCATTAGCGGCTGCACAGTCTATTAGGAGTTCGGGAAGGTTGTCTGGAATGAGTGGAGCGGTGTATTGCATTAAGGCTGCTCCCTGCAGGGTACAATGAGCTTCCCTTGTTTGTGTTTTTAGGCACCGGTTGTTATTGTTTGTCTTTTATCACCTTTTATGACTCGCAGCATTTTTTCCTTTGGAGGTGAGGGTTGTTGTTCACCGCAGTAATCTGTAATCAGCAAACTAGATCTCCATTTAAACCCACTTGTTCCTCGATGAATGTGGCAGGGGAAATGAAGCTGTGGTTAATGCACGGCTTGTTTTTCCTCTGAGAGAAAGAGGCTGTGTTTGCGTTTTTTTGGGTCCTGCAGCGATGAAGGAGGCAGCAAAAACAGACAAGATGGAGGTTTCAGTGGACACTCAGGTCATTAGATGCAAATTTCAAGACGTGTGCCAGAGAGGCACGACTCATTAGGTTACTTAATGACGACTTAAAGCCTCTGTATGTGTGTGTGAGTGTGTGTGTTTAAGCCTGTTTGCATGGACTGCTTGTTTGATCCAAACAATGGGTATTACGTTGTATGACAGCCTATCAAGAGATGTGGTGAGAGATTTCTCACAAATCTTGTTTCCACAGTAGTCACATTAATGTGCAGTTTATTATGAAACAAGTTACAATCAGAAGAACAACAGCAGCAAATCCTGCAAAACAACCTCAGCCTCCAAAAAAAAAAAAACCCAAAGCACAGTGTGCTGCTGGATATTTCTGCATGTTTGGGACCAGTTTTACGACGGCTGCACGTTGTTCTGCTCCGTCCAGAAGTTTCTGTTGTGTTTTCCTCCCTGTCATTACAGTCATTTCAGATGTTTTATGGACGTTGCCCTTCATGCTTTCATCTAAAACAAAGTCAAAGATCTTAGGAAGCATTATATAATCCATATCCTCCCATAAAAACCAGTTGTATCCTCAGACTGATTTGGCCCCTCGTGGCCTGCTGGAGCCTGACTGGCAGCTGAGCTCGGTCAGGACATTGTTTCCTGAAGGAAATACGGCCATGCCAAGATTCTTGAGATGCTCCAGTTGCATTTATATCATCTGCTACGGAATATGAAATATGAGACTGTCATTGAAGACAGCTTTATAATGCCAGTTGTAAACATAATCTGGGGGCTCGGTGGAGGCTAAATGAGTGCTGCCACTTCCCATAGCTGAATAAACTGGCATTGAAGTTTTGTGAACATCTGGAAGTCCAATGTTTTTTCAACCTAAGCCTTTCTGTTACAGTACAATAAACATGGCACCAGAGTAGTTTCTGCAAAGCTTCAGTCAGTCTCTCGATTTATGCCTTCTTGTAAACAATAAATAAAATTAAAATGACTGATCTGACGGCAGAAACAGTAAAACCACAAGCCTCTTAGACTCCCACAAAGCAGTCAGCTGTTGGAAGTTGTTTTTCAGGTCAGCGCTGTTTAAAATTAGTCAGTAAAACCCACTTAAAGATAAAGTGGTAGAGCTTCCAAGACAGTTTCAAAGGTTATAATTCTATTGAGTTCACACTTGAAAATGAATAAAGGAAACTTCTCCTTTTATGAGCCCATATAATGACACAGTAAACGCTGTTTTTATTTATTGCGTTTTTTTCGCCTGTAAATGAACTCCCCTCGCTCTGACTTTCTGTTTGCAGGAGTGAATTGGCTTTGGCCTTGTGCTACATGCAGTTTTACTGCAATTTGTAAATATTCGAGTGTTCTTTTACAGGCTAAGTGGGTTCAAATGTGCCAAAAGCTCCCTCAATGGGCTCCTCAATGGCCTCGTTCTCCTCTCCTCCTCAGTTGCTTTGAAGATCAGAGTGTGGAGTGTTAGTCTGTTATTAGTATGTCTAAAAAAAGTGCCTAACCTTCACGGAGTGTGCGTGTGTGTGTGTGTGTGTGAGTGAGTGAGTGACTGTGTGATTCTGTGTGTGTGCCATTGCTCCCAGAAATCTGAGAAAATCCTTTCAAGTAGGAGGGGAAAATGTGATTTTACAAGAGGAGGGGAGAGAACTCCCCGCCTCCTTCACCTACATTCTCCTCTTCCCAAAGGGAAAAGGGTAGAGAAGAAGACTCTGCTGTCGGGAGTCTGGGCTGAAACATCTCTGTTTTTGCAGCATGCATGCACAAGAATATGTTAATGTAATTAGCTGCATTTGCTAAGGCTTGGACTAACCTAACCTACAGCCTTTTCATCGTAGAAGTTGTTGAAGTATCCGGCCAGTTGCTAATGTGCATCTGCAAACACAAAAGGACAGAGGGATGGCCCTGCGCCTGAATGAGATTCATTTACAAAAGATTTATGGGCCAACACTGAAACCAAAATGAAAGAATGCAGCCTCCACCTACTCCCACTGTTCTCTGAGACTGGCCCACATCTAAAGGCTCCAGATCTTTTACCAAGAAAAGTCAATGGCTCGTATCAAATTTTAAGCCCAATCCTGTTGCTCCTGGTTAGTGTGAAATGTTGACGGCACGGAGGGTTAAGAAAATGAGGTTTTTGTTACAATATCTTGTGAGTCTTTGGGGGATTTTCTTTTTGGGAGCGAGGTGTGGTGCTTTTGAAAAGAAATGTGGAAAATGATTGTAAATGCAGAAATTCCACTTAGGGGCTCTGCGAGGCTCCGCTGGGCAGACCACCGTTAACAGGGACTTGATGATATATGTGCTGCAGCTAGGGCCATTGTGTGAGGCCTGCTGCATCAACGCTCGCCGGACTCGCGGAGGGGGGAAAATGACTGTCATTTCTGATTCGCTTGATGGAGATATTTTGTCGTGAGCTCAGCAGGGCCTGGCGCTGCATTAGCTTAACTATTCCCTCTCCCCATCAGGTTTTCTTCACCAAAAGAACCAAATCTACAGCTTGCCCATGCGTGTGAGGGCATGCTTGGAAGTGAAATACCCCTCGTCGGCCGTATCAGAGGTTCATGCAGTGTGACATGTGCTTGCATTTATGGAAAATCTGGATTAGATCTCAAAGAACGAAATTTCACAGGGTTAAAGCGACCGTGTCTTTTTAACCCCGACCCTTTACGCCACGCAGTAATGCGCCGCCACACACGCTCAGTCAGAAACCGGTCGACCCCTTTGACTTCACACACTCGCAATCCAGTACCAACTGTGGCACTTGCATGCCTGCACTCTTACAAACCTGTTCTAGTTTAACCCTTTGACTCTCCACCTGCCTTCCAGAGCTTCCACACCCACCCAGACTTCACGCAACAACCTGCTCCGCATACTCTGCACTCCGGGCATACTTGACCCATGTGTACCTATTACAACCCCCGCCCCCGCCAGGTCAGGTTAGGGCGCTGCTCACACACACGCACAGCCATGCATGTTGACAAACAATAAACACACATTCTGAGGTCAGGCCAAGGCACACACACACACACACAGTTGTGGATGTGAACCCGTGATCTGGCCTTTGACGATCCGGATCAATCTTCAGCTCTGTTTGTTATAAAGGCTAACCTCAAAGTAAGCAGCTAGAAGTCGATAACCTTTAGGGTTGAATGTTGTTGAAATTGGGATAAAGTTTAAAAAGCAGCTCTCCTTGACTTTGTCCGTTATCAGTTTTTAAAGAGGCGTGGAGCAACTTAACCTTTATGTGCTCACTTTGTTTCGCTTTGTTCTGCAGGCTGATAGAAAAACCAAATATACATTTGCTTTCCCTCCGACAGCCGTCAACTTTTTTTTTTCCAAAAGATCTGTGAAAACAAACTGAAATATTTGGCAAGGATGTGTGTTTATTTACTCCCAGACGGTTCATGTAGTGTGTCCTCGTCCTGGAGAAGTCAACAAGTCAGCGTTTTTGTCCGTCTGTTTACTATAGCCCGGTGGCTACCGCCGTGTGGAAGATGTCAGCTTGTTCTCATAGTGGTGTATTATTTAGAGTAGTGTGTTCTGCGGTTCGTCTGACCAAACCACATGTTATGTCTCAACAACCTTGCTAAGGCTGGTGGAGCAAAAAAAAATGTTCAAAGGTCTTTGCTCTTGTTCCCTCTGGAAACAAAACAGATCTGATCCTGCCTGTTTACTTCTGTTTACGGGAAAAAGCTAATTGTCCCGAGTTGTGCAACTTTTCATTGACAAGAAACGAATGTTAGCTTGTCCGAGTGCGCTGCCTGCCTGGGGTTATGGTTAACCCTTACGCTAACAATAATAAAATTAAGTCACACTCAAATGCCATCTTTTGCATAAACATTTATATTCCAAACTTACATTCAGGGTTTCCGATTTTCGACTGTCTGTCAGAATTAAAGCACTAAGCAGATCAGGATTTGGCAGAAAACATGTCTGAATGAGACCACTCTTATATTTTGCATAGCTGCAATCCAATAAAAATCCCTTTTATTCTTGCAAGACCGAATCAATGTTTTTTCTTGTTAAAGTCCAATAAATCTTGTATTTTATTGCACCTGCTTGAATTGCATCCAGTATCAGGTTAAAAATTGCATTTTTAATTATAAAAAACTATAAAAAAGATTAAAACTGTGACCAGTTGCGAAGATTTAATACTGTTTGACATGTTTTGTAAAGACTACAGCCCTTAATTTGTTTTTCAATCAACTTCTAGCTCGCAGCTCTCCCACAGGTTACACCATCCAGACCAGCTATCAAGCTAAATGCTTCATTGTGTGCTATCACTGAAAGGTTTATTACAGCTTGGATCTTATTTTTATAGGTTTGGCTGTTTGTCTCCATCAGTTATGAGAACATTGTACTCAGCAGATTATTTGCTGGGACTTGGGAATGCACAAACATTTTACTGGGCACAAACACAACCCAACGGTCATGAATACAAAGCTAATTTGAAAGAAGAAGAAAAAAAGAGACAACCTGAATTCTTTGGTGTAATCATCCATAATAATAAAACTTTATGCTTCAACTTTGACCCACAGAACTTAATGTTATTTTAGTTTTAGTATTTAAATGCTAAGACGCCGTTTTATGTCAGTGACCGACCACAATGGTGCAAAAAAAAAATTACCCTGCAGCCCAAAAAGCAGGATATTTAGACTTGTGATCATAAAAGAGAAATCTGTAAGGTTTAAAACATTCCTACTTTGCAAAAAAAGGTCAATTATTGCTCTTTGTGTAATGAATTATTCTACCACAATGTTATAAATTTCACATAACTTTCCAAACAATAAGAAGGGCTATTTTTATGAGCATAATTTAATTATATTGTAAAATCTTTGAGCCAAGTGGAGTCAAAACTAGCGAGAATGTGCTGAGGGCAACACAACATTACAATAAAACAGGTAGCAAGATACATTTTTGGCCTATGCACTTGGCAAGTAACTGATTTATATAAATGAGCGCCATCTTGAGGTTGCAAAGATCCACAACTCACTTGTGCATAAATAAAAACTGCTAACATTTGGACCTCGGTGTCCTTTTTCTGCGATTAGCTCAGATGATCAAATTTCGAGCTGAATCTCATGCCGTCGGATTAGCGGGCCTGTAACACGCCACGAGATGTGGGGGGGTTCTCTCTCTCAACGCTGCATTCCCAGATGTAGTGATTTTCTGTCTCTCAAGGCTGAAAAAAATGCCAATAAATAGGATCCTGGAGAAAAGAATGCTACGGCCGAAGAACAGAGACGTCGATCACTCACTCATAGCACTCGGCCTATTTTCTTCACATTTAACGGGGTCTCCCGGAGTGTATGGGATGCATTGGAATGCAAAAAGAGAATGAAAGGAAGCCTCTTCCTTGCAGCAGGGGGACCCCAAAAGGATACACACATAAACTAAAGTGGAGGGTAAACCCCCTTTTACTTCATCTCCATCGCACGCACAAAGACACGCATGCGAAGACACACACTCTGAGACACGCACACACATGCAGAAAAACACACACTCTCACGCAATCTACACACATATATTAACTTCTTTCTTCGTCTTCTTCTCTTTCTTGCCCCTCCCCTATTTCACACACACACACACACACACACTCGCAGATGCAGATCTAAACACGCACATGCAATGCCGTGCACAAAAACACACACACACAGTGTGACTCACAAACACCCCCCACCCCCCCCAATTGAAACGGCGCCTCTGCACCGTGGCAGGAGGAGAAAATAGTGGGTGGAATTAAAAGTGCTGAGTGAAAGAGAGAGGAGGAATGGGGGGAAGAAACAACAACAACAATACAAAACGGGGAAAGGAAGTGAGGCTGAAAAGAGGGAGATGTGTTTGAAAAGAGAGAACAAGGTTAGGGGATGGGAAGAGCATGGAGGACGAGAAAAGGCAGCAGAGATGAGGCTGAAAATAGAAAATGTTTTTTATTCCTCCTTTGATGAGAGCACTTTGATTCTCCCGTGTGCATGCATCAGTGGCGTGAATGCGTGTGCCGGTGCATTGTGGGTTTCTACTCGCTGCGAGAGTTCTCGTTTCTCTGCTGCTGCTTTCGTGCCAATTCACCTTGATTATGGCTAATATGAGGAGAACATGTGAATCACGTCCTCTTCTGCTGGACTTTGCCCACTTGTACCACGAATGAACTCTTCTTAAAAATGATGATAAATTAAAACAAAACATGTCAGCGAAGAAAATAACAAAACCTTAAATAATCTTATTATCCTCGATAGTTGTTTTTTTTTTATCACATTTTGCTTCGAGATCTTTTAATTATTTTCTGGAAGGGACACAAACTTGCTCACATCCACGCTGCTCTTTATCTTGTATGTGTTTAATAAGTGATGCATTGCTGAGAAGGCTTGCCCATGGGCCAGCATGCTTTGTGAGGCCTTGTGAAAGGCTCCCTGAAAGGAGCCGCCAGTCCGTGCCCAGCGGATTTAAGGGGAGTGAGTTTAGGGGGTCAGCACGGTCACCCAGGGGATAAATGCCCCCCATTGTCTGCTCTAAGGAGATGCTCTCAGTAGGGAGTCTATAAAGCCCCAGTGGCAACACTAACACCCACATCTCTGAGGCTCCCCAGGGGAACACCCCAGGACCCCCGGCCAGCCAGGGACGGGCTCACAGTCTGTGTGGTGGGGGGGAGAAAACAGCTGATGGTTGGCTGTTGTGTTCGTCATCAGCCTGGGAGATGTGATAGAGTTCGATTCGGTAGGTTTTTTTCCTGTGGCTAATCATTTCTGTGCTCCTCCTGACAACATATAACAACACAAACAGGTCAAAAAATGAGTTTTTAGCCACTGTGAGCTGCACAAAGGAACAGGAACAGAATAAAGACTCTGTTTTTGTGGTAAATTAGCACGAGCTTTCATTTCCTCGAGCTGAAGTGGAAACAAGAGGTTTCAGGTTAGCATATCTGTGTGTGAGCGTCTTCACGTCCATGCACACATTTACATACATGCACAGAGGCTGTGTGTGCGGGGATGTGTGTCTTTATGTATATGTGGTGTGAGTGTGGAAAAAGAGGGGGAGGGGGCAGAGGGGCGAGGATGGGGGGGGGGGCTGCGTCTCATGGGGTCTTTTGTGGAATGTCTCCGCTCTCGGAGCCATGAGATGGGCAAACATGAAATCAAAGTGGAAAAGACCCACAAAGGGGTGGAAGGAGGATGACTATGGTCTGGATTGGAAAGGAGGGGAGGGGGGGGGCAGGAGGAGGAGGAGGGGAGGGAGTGAACGGCAGGCTTGTCCCTGAAACCCCCAGGCCCCAGAAAGCACCAGGCCCCACAGTTTCTATGAAAAGAGCCCTTATGAGGACCTGGCTGCTCTGCCTGCGTCGGATTAAGACCCCAAACCCCGAAAGCTGCCAGCACGGTGCATCTTTGTGTCCTCCTTTATCACTTTTTTCTCTCTCTCTCTCTTTTTCAGGCATCAACTGCTGCCCTGGTTTCTTTTTGATCACATGACACACTACTGATACGTGTATGATGCTTAAAGGTGTAATTCTTAAGCATACAGTATGTAGTTTCTGCCACTAGGGGTCTCTACGTCAAAGTAGTAAGACAAAAGATGTAATTTGATGACATCATTTGATCATGTGATTTGTTTATTTCAGTGTTTAACAGCCTCCTTTGCAGATAAATATCTATCTGACTGATTTATGTCAAAAATTACCTAACCAGCTGATGTTTTAAAGCTTTATTAATTTTACTTTTTTCAGGTTTGTTGACTTGTTTCCTGAGTGACTTTTCATCTGGTGTTTTCTTAAAGTTATGGCAAATATAGGGATTAAGGGATTATAACGCCATTGACAGACAACCTAATCAAAAGCACAATAATCTGTAACATTCACCCAAAAAATGGTGTAAAACATGAAATGTAAAGGACCTCCAGATTTCTAGTGTGAATGTTCTCACACCAAACACAGTTTCCATGTAGCTGACATGTCTATTTTGTGAAAAATGAAATGATTACAGATTTGACACGCAGTGAAAGAATGAGCGTCTTAAAATGACTGTGCGCTGCGAATCTTAGCAATTATGCTGTAAAATGTGCATCACCTCGCTGAAAGGGCTTTTCGTGGTTTCCGCCCGTAGGGTATTGTTCTTTGGTCGGGTGCACTTTTACAGAATTACAAACGTCTAAATGTCATCTTCATTTAGCATGCCTCCGAACGCCACGCACACTACAGTATGCATATGTTTAACTCGTTTTCAGCTTCTTAAGGCCGCTTCTAAGACTTCATGTTCACAACCCGCTGCTCCCCCGTCTCTTTCTCACACTGTACTGTACACACAGGCCCGATCCCTGAACGTCTTACAATAAAGGGATGTCATGCTCCAAACAGGATCTCCCATTCATCCAGAGGTAATGATGTATAGCTCATAATGGGAGCAGCTAGCTGAGTGGCTGTATTTGGGGAGATTGACACCAAAGGTAATTGGACAGTTATGAGCAAGAAAAAGAGAAACGGCGTGAGCGTGAGAGAGGGAGGAAGCTGGAAAATATTTTAGGGGTTGCAAAAAAAAAGAAAAAAAAGCACCCTTACCTGGAAATTTTTAAGCTTTTTCTGGTACCAGGGTGTTTTCAGGGTATGCAGACAGAACCCAGGTGCCTGCTGGCTCTCGTTTGTGTGCGTTTGGGTTCCTGTGTGCTCACATTGTGCATGTGTAGGTCTTTTTTTGCCTGTATGTGTGTGTGTGTGTGTGTTGGAGGACTGGCGGCGAATGTAGCAAAAAAAAAAAAACCTTTGTAGCTCTCTGTGTCACCAGAGCTGGGACCCTCGTCTCAAAGGGGTGTCTGCTGGGAATTGGGAGGTGTGAGGCGAGGTGCATGTCTGCTCTCTAAAGCTTCCGTCCCGTAACTGCGATGAAATAATCCCCACCGGCAGGTCGATCGTGGCGGGGAGGAGGGGTGCAGCCGAATCCTTCTTTGTTCAACATAGCCTTAACCACATCAACCCTCTGACACCCTCTGTGTTAACATCTGTGTGTGTGTGTGTGTGTCAGGGTGTGTCTGGGTGTCTCTGTTTCTGTCTCTGTGTGATACTTTTGAGGATGTGCGACAAAGAGTGTCTGGATTGTACATGTACGGAGGAATGGAAGCCTACATGCATGTTTATCACTGCTAATCTTAACAAAAGCTGATCATTACTTGTTGAATACTAATTTTTTTCTTTGGTAGGATGCAGCTACATTCTGGAAAATAAGATAAAGGGACAAAATGTCAATAATTCAAGCAGAAAAGCTGCACACAAATCAGTTGCAGGAACCCATTCGAACTGATGTAGCTCTGTTTTTAACGGTGCAAATTTAGGTAAGAACACTTCTGTGTGAGTTAAAAATGTTCCTTTGGATAAAACCTTTCAGTTTCTTCCTAATCTGTAGGAACTAACTACATGAATATGAAGAGCAAAGACAAAAAAAATACAAAAAAAGAGCCAGAGTTCCTTATTTCCTGTGTGGTCAGATTACAGCACATGTTGCCAGCTAGCTAACAGCTCCAGCTAACATCCTGGTCATGCTGTTTACAGTCTGAAGGCTGTTTGTACTTAATGCAGAGCTGAAAAACTCCATATTTGCACAAATAAAGTGAAACAAAATGAGCTTGATTTTCAGTCTGAAAACACCTTTACAGCAAACATTTAAAAATAGAAACAGAGAAACATCAGCCGAGCAGCTGTGTGATGTCGACAAGGACCCAGATTACAGCTGGCAGTGCCAACACCACCCTGCCAGCCCCCCGACTGTGGTCACATTTTCCTTTTGGACACCCCATTATGTCAGCGACATGAGGTCACCACTGTTTACTGTCCCCCTTCAATCTGCCACATCAGTTCAACCAAGGTGTGCACATGCACGCATCTGTGTGTAACTGAGTGTGTGTTCATGTTCATGTACAGTTCGTGTGCCAATTAGTGTTCCACTCCAGACTGATTACCTGTTTATCCTGCTGCAGAGAAAAAAAAAGGGCCTGAAGAAATTACCTGTGTGTGTGAATGAGTGTGTGGGTGTGCACACACACACG
>JAPZDZ010000014.1:4494909-4507217 GCA_029783805.1 Acanthurus tennentii | reverse complement strand
CGTGCTGGTTTGACTTGGCTCTGAAATGGCTTGTCAGCTTAAAAATCATTGATCTTTAAAGAAATCCTCCCGATTCAAACATGCTGGCTCGACTTTTCCGTCAGTTTAAGTGTTACAAACGTAACTCTGGTTTCATGAGGCAGAGAATAAGCCGTTTTGTTGGCTGTAATGTGTTCGGTGATGTTCTCCAGCTGCTAAAAGCTGTATTCACTGTCATTCAAGTCGCTGTCCGACCGTATTCAAAGTCTATGAGGCACATTTCCACCCCACTGCTTTAAAATCCACCACAAAGCCACGACAATCCATCTGACCGTGCCTCGTCTTGAACGCTGCCTCGTCTCCTCCGCTCTTTCATCGCAGATAAAGTGATTAGGGCTTCAGTGTCAGTGCATGTTGGTGGAAGTAAACTTGATGTATGGCAGAAGCTGAAGTTAATTTAGTCCTCGACTGCATCAGCTGCCAATCTCTGCTTTATGTCCTGAGCGTGATGGACGTTCATGGGGTCAGGGGTCACGTATGTGTGGTGATGACCTTGGCCCTAATTTTGACCTTGGAAATGGGTCGGTATGGTGGGTATTAGGAGGTGTTGCGTCAGTAAATTCGTCTGCTCCACATGACAGATGAATGGCAGTGTCACCAGGGGAAAAAGAGAAATTAAAAAAAAAACTGTGTCCGCTGTGACCCCTTCAAACAACGCTCCGGGGAAAGTCAGGTCCTGAATCTGCTTTTGGGGTTACGGCTGGGCCCTCAGTGGCCAGGGATCATGTTCCTAACTAACCTCCAGACATCCTCAGGGATTTATGAACCCACTGGGCTGGGGTACACCTCGGATCAGGGTCAATTTTGATGGGGCATAGGCGAGTATTGTGCAGGGCCGGAATGCAACAACGAACGTGTGTGTGTGTGTGTGTGTGTGTGTGTGTGTGTGTGTGTGTGTATGCTCGCACATGTGATGCATATGCATGCATGCTTGCGTGTGAACATGCAAGTGTGTTTATGCCCTCGCTAAAGTGTAAGAGGTCGTATCTCCGTGTGATCTGACCAAGCTAATCTAAATCTAATCTCAGCCAGCTGCACGTCCTCGGTCCCCCTTCAGCCCCATCTCCTTCTCTCTTCTCCAGCTGAGGGAGAAAATTATTAAAGCTACAAATTACCAAGACCCAGAGGTTCTTCCACCGGTGGTGATGGAAAGCAGATGGCAGCGAGACCAGGAGAGACCGAGCCCTCCTCCCCAAACCTCGGCCCCTTGCATAAAGCACCATTTGCATTTCATGAGCTTTAATTGCTTCTGTTGCCCTCCTCCCCACCGGCTCTGCGATTTTGTGCCTGTCACCGTGCACCCCCTGCACCCATGAAGGAGCTGTGATAGATTAAGGTGGACCTTCTGTTTGCATCCCCCTCATTGTGTTCCAGAAATTAGAAAATATTATCTCCCAGTAGGTCCGAGGTAAAAAAAAATGGGGGGGTTTTCAGGAGGTGATGGTGACATTGGATGGGACGGGATAGGACAAGGAGGGGGAGTTTTTTGAGGCATTAATGGGAAAAGTGATTGTTTTAAAAGCTTGTCTTTGACCCCATGATGGCAAAGCAATGATGTGTGTAGCCCCCAGACACCTATTAAGCACTAAGGTAATAATGCGTATCAGTCAGCACTTGACAGATGCAACGCACTGATTTCTTGCTTTTTTTCTTTTTGCTATTTTTACACAGGTACCAATAGATAGAGCTTGAGAGAAAAGAGTTCAAAGGCAGGAGTTTACGGTGTGAATTGAGCTGCAAAGATCTGCATGCAGGTCGAATCAGACGGCTCTGTCATCATCGCTGTAGTTAATATGACAGGGGGAGTTTTTTTTCCAGACTGATGTTGGTCCAGATAATTGCGATTTGTGTCTGTCTGCTTTGTTTCCACACATTTGCACTCTTAATGTTTGTGCATATGAGTTGATTTGTATAGATTTATTCAGTTTAAACATTTTTCCTACATTATTTTACATATGTAAAGTGTAAGTTCTAAATACATCAAAAACAAAAATGGATAAGATGTGCTGCAATTGCACTCTAAGTAAGACTAAGACTTCGAGAAATAAATCAGAAGGGTGTCAAATTAAAGGGAGATTTTGAATAAATGAGTGGAGAAAAATATAAAATGTGGATACTTTCATGCAGGGCATTAGGGGTAGTCGTTTTAATGTATGTGAAAATGATATGAATCCTTCTGGATATTCACTCAGATAAACACCTATGGGAGACGAAGTGGTAGGTGTTGCTCTCCATCATGATCATCAAATCAAATTAAATAATGCTGGCCATTTTTCCTGCTCCTGTAGATTACAGTAGCTTACATTGATCCATGAGGTGACACCTTATGAAAACACTATGTTCGTTTTTTCCTCAATTTGTCACCGATCATTGCCACCACTTGATCTAAACTGACCTTTGGTGCTTCACTTGACCTCCAGCAGGCAACAACTTTATCTAAGATACATTTCATGTTTCAGATTTTAATGTTTTCAATTGTTTGAAGGCCAAGCAGAGCATTACTAAAATCTTGGCTCACTAAAATGAAACTACAGATCCAGGTTATAAACACCAAGATGTTTTTGCACAATTTGAACCACACATATACACACATATATATATATAGCTTAGTATTTCCCCCCCTTTTTGTGTATTTCAATTTGTAACATAGTGATCTCATCATGTTTTGTCTGGATTTATCAGATAATTTATCAAATTGAGGACAGTCATCCAGTCTTCTGACCTTTCCCCCTAATGATGTGTTGTGCCATAAAAGCCTTCATTATGGCTCCGGAGGTGGAGCCTTCATTAGGTTGACTGAAGGGTAATAGAAAGTAGTCAAGTAAGAGAAATCACCTCTCTCTATCATATGCACGCATGCTAATGGAAGATAGTTTCCACCCACACAAACAAGCTGAGTTTTAGACAACGCTTAATGATCAGATATAGAATTAATGAGCTCGAACACATTTTAATAAGAAAAAAATGATCTTCTAAGCCCAAGAGACACTGAGTTTCTCCCCCTCCCTCCATAATCACATAGTGGATTGTAGGTTTGACTGTAGTTCTCACATTGTGCCACATGGGAGCAGTGTTTGCTAATCTGGCTGGATAAAACAAAAGTAACAGCAACTTTTGTTGCTGTTACAATATACATCCACTAGATGGTAACATTGCACAGGACACGATCAGCTGGCTGTCTCACCTTTAAGTACATAAAAATCTCATGCCTTGAATCATATTTATATTCATAAAAATATGGCAAATTGTGTCATTAGGAGGAAAATATGCATGCAGAGGCAGATTTTCTCAAACACTCAAAGTTTCATTTGCAGACACACAAACACTCACACGAACTCTGCCAGAATGCAGTGTCCTCATTTCACCCTGTGCTAGTATGTCAGAGGGGGAGGCAGTGGGAGGCTGTGACCTCTCAGGCCTGCAACAAGAATCCTCCTTCTGAGAGTTCTCTTTCATCGCTGCAGATTAAGATACCTTTCATCGGCTGGCTGCAGAGGTGCTGCTTTTGGACCGACTGTTGTCTTTAAACAGGGGAATGGATATCATCACAAACCATTAGCAAAAAATCTGTAAGCACTGATTGTGACAGAAAAGACTTCTAAGATTTAAATAAGCTCAGTTAGCATCTCCAGAAATGAACTAACTATGTTGTGCATGTGTGTAGTGGTATTGAAAGACAAAAAAGAAAGCTCCATCGTGGTGGTAAGAAACATCCTTTAATGATTAAACTCAAAGCAGCTTTAGTATTGTCAAGAGCATTTGGAAGTTTAGGTGTAAACATGGCGTAGAACATTTGAACTCTGTCGCTTGACACAAAATAGTCGGGCAGTTGTCATTAGAGGCAAATCTCTTCTAACTGAACCCAAAAACATAGCAGACTAGCTAGTGTAAGCTCTGAATTAAGCACTTTAATCCACCACAACAACATAGCTCTGTTTCTTTGGAAGGCTGCAGGATCTCACAGGAGATGTCAAGGAGAGGACAGACACTCGCAGTGTTCAAGACACGTCCAAGTCCTCTCATTTTTCTGATGCTAGGAGAGACACTGTTGACACTGAAACATTAGCTGCGTGCTTTGAATAGCTAGCGTCTGGTGCAAACTGCCCGTGCCTTTGCCCCAGTGTGTGTGTGTGTGTGTGTGTAACACAAGTCACACACAGCATTTGCAAACACACATGCACAGGACAGCTTATTTCGATCTACTGGTGTGTAATCGCATGCTGTAAAGGTGGACTTGCATGTCTTTACTGTACGTTTACATGCTGCACGCTGCAATTCAGCATCTTCACGTCTTCGATCCATCTCATAGCACAAAGATATGAAGCTGCTGTCAGTCGCTACACATTCATCACCGCAAACGGTTCAGAATTTACTGTCAACTTAATGTCTTTTCCTCACTGACTGTCAGTTTTTCCACATCATGCTTTTTGTAGCACAGAGATGCATGTTTCAGAGTTTACAGGCAGAGAGCAGAACAGGCTAAAAAATGACTTCAAATCCTGCATAATGTAAATTTTTTTTTTAGCTCCACATGCACCAAGTGTTAGTGTGAAACCAGTTCTTCCGAACAGTGGAATACACAGTATTAGATAATATGAGAGTAGTTTTATTGAGTAAGTGAGTGTGTTTTTTGCTAGTTTGTCATCGTAATCTGTTATTCACAACATAGAATCAGTGTTTTACACAGTAGAAGAGAAAAACATCTAGACGTCAGTGGGTAGAGACTGCAGCATGTCAAACTTCAAGTATGTGAAATGGACATTTTTGTATCATCGCTGCAAACCTCTCTGTCCTTCTTCTCACATATAGAGTTAATGCTAAATATGTTTTAATCATCTTGTATTTTTCTCATATGGCTTCATCTTTTGTTGGCTTTTGTTTCTAGTAATGTTAAATGTATACTCCTTTTTCTTAGGCTTTAATGCCCCCGTGGTGATATTTTTATGGTATTCTGTTAAATAGGCAATTTTGGCTTTTTGAGACTTGAACAGCCGCACACATGATGAGGCGAACACGAACATCAGAGAGCTAAAATAAAGCTTATATAAAGTTATTTCACTATGATCCAACTCTTCACAAAATCGCAGAATAATACTGACAATCCAAGTGACTTTTGCCTTCATCATTATCATCACCACCCCAAACCCAACTATCACTTCTTTTTACAGTAGCTGATGAAGAAAAAAGAAATCAGAAACTGCAATGTGAAATAGGCTGTGTTCCCTAAAGAAGCAGTCGGGCACCGTATGTACAAATGTGCCTCTGTCTGGTTCTCACTTTAATTTCATGGCAAGCTGTTTGAATCTAAACAATAACAAAGAACTCTGTCGCAAATGATCGCTATCATTAATAGGAATGATAAAAACATAGCACCATCTTTTGTTGAAAATAAGAAATAGAAAAAAAAAATTACCGAAAAAATAAAAACACTGAAACTTGCAAATTCACAAATAGAAAAAAAAAGGACCAAATCTATGTTTTATGGCTATGCTACGTCCACGGATGTCACCACTCTTTTTGTAAAGCAAGCCCATCAAAATGAAAAAAAAAAAAAACAAACAAAAATCTTCTTCTAAACCTTCTATTTCTATACATGCAATTTGGTTAATATACTTTAAGAAACTTTTTTTCTCGTTTTTTTTACCAATTATTTGACAATTATCAAAACGACAAAAAAGGGCAACAAAAAACACAACAAAATAGCATCTAATTATTTCATCATTACAAACAAACACAAGGCACTTAATCAGCTAAAACAAAGCTCATACGAGTATCCATTGACAGAGCAACACAAAAACTATGTACACATATGTAAAAAGTGTTATAAATAGGTTTTAAACCATAGATACTATATACATCTTTTAACTGAGACAATATTGGTTTTGTTTGTGTTGGTTTGCATGTTGTTGTTTTTTTGGTGTTACCCCCCCATTGCTGTAATCTGGGTGCATTGGCCTGGTGGCTCCATTGGCCGTTAGTACTCAGGCATCAGAACTTTAAATTAAAAGGGAAAACTGATGACGCTATTGGACAAAGGGGGGGTTACTGGGAACTCTGGGATGGAGTGGCGGCTCATTCTCGCTTCCTCAAGATGACGTAGATGAGTCCACTGATGAGCGCCAACGGGAAGGCGACCCACGCCAGGATGTAGGAGTACCCAAAGGAGTTCGTATCCGGCACCCACTCCGTACTCATCACCGTGTAGATGATGGCTCCGCTCATCACGAACAAACCTGCAGGGGGAGGAAAAAAAGTGAGCGCTGACATATCGGATCATGTGTCTCTGCAGTGTTGTGCTCTCTGTCTCATGTCCTGGACTAAAACCACGTCTGGCAGAGGAGGTAAGCAGGTCAGCGTTTCCCAGAAGGGATCCCTCCACGTTACATCACAGCACAGTTTCATGCTTATTGAACTCCAGTCCGGCTTTCGCAACCCCCTTTCCTGCTTTGCCCACCTCCCTGGTCCGACATGGCATGATCTGTTTGTCAGCCTTCCTGACATTTCAACTTGCTCAGCTGGCAGTTTGCCCAGCGTCATTCCTGTTTGGCTGAGTGGGCACCTGGGTGCCAGGCAATGGGGCTGGCATAGTGCAGAGAGCAGGACTGGGATGGTGGAAAGGGCTGCCAAGAGAGAACACAATGGACTGGCAGTGGAGCTGCTCTCTGGCCAAACGGCGGGGTGCACAATGGACAAGTGGGACGTTAAATCATTAGCAACTGGCTCAGACTCTCTTAATTTAAATCTCTGCCACAGAAGATGCAGTGTGAGCGTCTGTTATTGGTTTGATTGTGCTTAATTAGAGTAAAGTTAAGAAAAAGGTCCAAGTGATTGTCTCTCCAGCAAAATGACAATTACGTTTTTCTCAAATGGAAGGCTTTTCTACCCTTTTCTGTCTTATATTTTGCCAGTCAAACTAAACAAAGCAACCAAAGACGGTTGAGTCTGGGCAACTGGACCTGGTTGTAAACACCTTTTCATCCAAGAGGCTTCTTCAGTTTTAAACCAGCTAGATCCCAGATTATAGCCTCTGTCAAGATGTTATGTAGGTCACTAATAACCCTGGTTCTTTGGTGCTCATAGCTGTTGTCATGACTTTTGTTGACCTCTCTGGACTGACCTGAGTCTGAGACAACTTCAGCAGAGGTTGTTCAAATTTGGGGTGTCGTTTGACCTTGGAGAACTGATAATCTTCACAGATAAATCTGTCAACCTGTCAATCTATTGGAATCTGGGATATCATCCTCTTGTACCATTTCAGCATTGAATAGATAGTATGGCCAATTGATTAATTAAAGAACTACCTATATCTAACACATATCCCAACAAACACACTAATGTCTATCTGATAACAGTCATATTGTGGATGGATTTGTTCGAGGTCCTATACTTACTGGCAAGGATCTGGAAGGTTCCAGTGAGGAAGAAACGTCCACCTTTCTGCAAAGTGAAGAGCTGGCAGAAGAACAGGAAGAGAGACAGGCAGCTGAAGATAATGGAGAGGATCATGACAGCCTGGACCGCCTGAATCCACTCTGCAGGGGGGAGGAGAGAGAAGACAGAGAAGAGTGTTGTCAATAACCGACTTTCAGTCATCATTATCCAAAGCACCATTCATATATATACTTTTGGCTTAATGAGTGCATGATGAGGGGATGGTAAGTGGAGACAAATAAACAAAACAAAAGCCAAAGTGTGCTTTTGACTGGCTTTGTCTCTGCTGAACTTAAGCATCCTCTCAAACCGGAAGGTAATGAGCCGGCTCCTGGCTACTTCTGGGAATGTGTAATGGATCCATAACAATGAAACCTTGGTGTCTTGTTCCTAAAAGCTCTGTAAACCCCCACAGAAGGACCTATGACTAGATGTACAACATTGATCACTGCCTGCTCTCCAAGGTCAGCCGGCTGCTTGGAGCCATTAACCCATTAGAAACCTGTATCGACAGGGGAGACCTTCTATCTATCTGAGTGTGTTCAACTGTTTGTGTTTTTGCTTCATTCAAACCACCATGCCAGGAATCCCAGGATTAATAAGAAGGGTCTTATTTCTTGTTTGAGAGTTGTCCATGCTGCCTGGTATCTCAGGTTTCTTTAGAACACACTCTGTCCTTTTTCTGTAACCAACCAACTCTTCCTCTTAGCTGTGACTACACTAGATGTTTGACCAAGAAGGATGGGCTTGGTCTGTTTGTGCATTGGCAGCCATTAATATCCTAATATCAGTTAGAGATGAGACCAGGTCGTTTGGCCCTGTTACACATCCTGTTCAAGGTGGGAACATTGCTTCATTATTGCACCCCTGTGATCTGAAAAATGTTGTGCAGGCAGAATCAAGGGTTACTGTTGTTCTGCCTCTGAGATGGAAATGGAAAAAGGACAGCAAAGAGTTAGCGTCTTTAGAAAAAACCAAGACGAAACTCTGTATCAGGAGTGTGATGTTTGGACACCGTCAAAAACAGCAGCAGTGAGCTGTTGATTCAGAAAAGAAGGACATCCAATAAAACCCTGCAAACTGTGGAGGCAGGAGGGTCTGGAGGCAGAAGATTAACAAATGACAGAGATTGTAAATTTTGTTGTTGCCATGTTATGCAACTGTAATAGCTGCTGCCCAGTGTTTATGTTATACCTAACACTAGACACTGATGCTGTTGTAGTATACGTAATGCCTTTTTTAATGTTCTCAGTACTAGCTTGCTAAATAAAACCCCACAGTGCAGCAGCATTATGCCAAAATTGTTGGGTTCAGTGTGAAAATCAAAGGCTATGTAAAGAATGGCTCAGTTGGAGCAGCACTGCACAGCCTTAATGTAAGAAGGGCCTTTGTTTTACAAGACACAGATAAGTTCTTGCACTTGAGTTCCAAGTCAAGTCAAGATAAGCCAGTTATAAGTCAAGACTGACGTGTCCTAAACTTTTAGTTTTGACTCCTTAACACCACATAAAATGCCAAATAGAATGTTTTCCATTCTTTGTGAAACCAAAAATGTCAAACAAAGTTGAAGTTGTTGTGTTATTCTCTGTTACTTTGGACCTGCATGTTTTGCAAGCTTGCATAGTTTTTATTTTTGTCGACCACTGTGCAGCTACCATACATGAGAAAAAAACATCTTAGGTATCATTTTTCCACCTGGAGCTCAGTAATGTGATGTCGATTCTTAATGTTTCTCTCCTGCAACCTGAATGGAGGCTCGAATTGTTACAACAGCCATCTGTCTTTGGTCCACAGCTCTGTTATCAGCAAATTTTCCAGACGAGTATATATAAAGTACGATTTCATTATGCTAAACTGGTGACGAGAAAAAAATGACGTTTTTCCTTCAGCTTCATTGTGAATTTGTGGTTTATTGATTCTCTTGCATCATATAAATCAAAGGCGTGTTGTGGTTTTAATGGGGGGCACTTGCAGCATGGAAAAAAATCCATAATGCATCATTTATTAGCTCTTATGCAACAAAAAAGGCGAGATTAGGTAATGAGACTGCTTACTCTGTGTGATGTTAGGACTCTGACTAACCACATTTCAACCCTGTTGGCTAAAATTAAAACACTTCATTACACTGGTGCTTAATCTATCTGGGGACTTTTACACAGAATCATTGCAGTTTTCCAGGAGAAACACTGAAACATCTTGGTTACGGATTCAAAAAGGCAAACAGTTTCTTGAATGGTTGCTCAGAGTGACCAGTCTGGACTCAGGTTACGTACAATAACAGCATTACAGTATGTCCTGATGATTGCTGGCTGGCTGGTGAGATATGGGAGGAAACATGACACGCTGCAAATCTCTCTCTCCACAATATGCAGCCAGCACAATACCACACCAGAGCAATAATTAGATTCCACTATAATGATCCTGTTTTCAGACAACACCATACGATAAACGCAGTGAGAAATGGGTGAAATGTTCCTTTGAGCGTCCCCCCTATAAATACCAACAATACATCACTGCTTTCTGATAAACACACATCTGTTTGTCCTTCCTTCCTTCCTTTAGTGTCCAGTCATAGGAAACAGTGACACAGGGGCATTTCCTAGCACGAGGCGTGGTTCAGGGCTCAGAATATCACCGATAAGCAAAACTCATATTCAAACATTTACACGAGTTTGATATCACAGTGCCATAAACTTGCGAGGCTTTCACTGTGGATGTTTACCGTCTTTCTGCCTTCTATTTAGAGGCCCTGAACCCCCCCACTGTGCAGGAGAGTGATGCACAACAAAAATAAAACTGCTGTAGTATGTTTATGTATTGTGTGACTGTGAAGGGGGGCGGACATTCTTTGTAAAAAGCTAATTTTAGAGCGAGTATATTATGTGAAAAAATGTTCCCGGCTGTGAGGGTCTGATGTTAAACTCAAGCTCTGCGTGTGATAACTGGGACATGAGCGTCTCTCGGTCAGCCGTCATCCAAAAGAAATGCACTCAGTATCCCTGGAACAAATTTAACGACAAAGGGGAAACTCAGAAGTTTCATAAATGCCCTAAAATAACCATAATAAACGTAAATTATGATCCATTTGAGAGGGAACTTCATTGCTCAGCAAAAGCTTCAACTGAACGCAGACTTGGCCCCAACACGTGAGAGTAGACCACTATCTTCCATCTCCCAGAGCCAAAGCACAGAGCCGGGCACACACACACACACGCGCCTTCTTAAATAAACACTGTGCGTCAGTGAGCTCATGAAAGCAAGTCAAACAAACCGGCTGCGCCATCAAACTACCTGGCAGAGTTTGCAGGCGCTGCTGCTGCTGCTGCTGCTGCCCTGACAAAACACATGCTGGCTGAGCTGAGCGGCTCATTCTAGACAAATGACATCACCCGGCTGCAGCCAGCACCTCCTGCACCACCACCAGTGATGGCACACTGAGCAGCAAAACATGCAGCAACTTACAAGAACCTGTTGCTAAAACATTCATTACTAGGAAAAAATGGAAATTTTGTTATGTAAAGGTCCTTAGAAATAGTGTTTTTTTTAAATCTGACCTTAATAATAATAGCAAAGTAGTTTGAAATCTATGAGCTACATCTAAACTCCTGAAGGATCTTATCTCATTCGATCATTCGGAGTCGGCTGACAGTCTAAAATAAATCTCGGAGCTCTGCAGCTGCTGCCTTAATTTGTCCCAGTGATCCCTGCAAACTAACACTGGACACTATGATCTGACACTGGGCGTGACCCGACATCAGCGTGCTATGTTCTGCACGAGGTGGTCCAAGGTCTCCCTGCTTTCAAACACCCCCATCACACACACACATCTAAAACTTTAAATACTCTCTGCAGCCCCACCCTTCTCATCCACAACTCCTGAACTCCTGTCACTATGGGCTCCCAACGTGAGACCTGAATATGGACATCACACCACGACTATTTATACGGTGGCAGCCTATCAGCTAGCACTTCAGAACAGCACTGACACATTCTCTGCCCTAGATGGCGCCATAGTCCCTGAGGAGCCACGACACACCCACACCATCAACATGGTGAATTTAAGGGTTTCAGCAGGTCATTTTCCAAATTTCAAACCCCTCCATTAATGCAAAAGTGGATGGTTTGAACTTGTTTCAGTGTTATGAAGCTTTTTGTTTCAAAGCTTTAAATTTTATCCAAAGGAAACCGGATAAGAAACCAAAAATTCCTGACAATAAATCCCAACTTTAAAGCAGAAATAATAATCTGAACATGCAGACATAGCAACTGTATCATAATTACATTGTAAATAAGTAAAGTTAAAAAGTAAAAATTGACTTGAAGGTAACTAGTTAAATGTAAGGCAGGTGTCTGACCTCCAGTTGATGCTGGGTCACAGTGTCCTCCATTGGCAGTAGAGCAGTTAAGCCACAGGTCTGAGGTGCCAGTTTCACTTGTCGTCCATACCTGGTGTCGGTAACATACAGCTTGGTCAGTAATGTGTGAAAATAGCAGCAGCAAACAGATCAGAAGTCAAAATTTCTGAGAAACAACCATTTGATCTTAATGATATCTCAAATTATGGAGACAATAATGCAAAAGTTTTGTTCCTGCAGGTATGACATGCCTGCACGCTTCAACAGTGATCCTTCAGTTAAATTATATTGTTACTTAATCCGTGAATTGTCATCTGGACAAATAAAATAAAAAAGAAAACAGTTTCACTCACGCTGACTATTGTGGACACGAAGAGGAGAACCAGAGCAGCGACGTGGAGGAAGATGATTCCCAGCAGCAGGAGCAGCATCTTTGCAGACAATCTGGACAGTAACGAGAAGAGGAGAGAGTCCCTGTGAGTG
>JAPZDZ010000014.1:4430611-4443547 GCA_029783805.1 Acanthurus tennentii | reverse complement strand
GGAACTATTGTTTGACATAAACCTTAAGTTCTACAGAATTAAAAAAAGAAAAATATAATTAAGAAAAATATGCTTCTCCAGTTCCTACCAAAGATGATGGTGAGTTTATATACAAAAAAAGAGTTCGTTTCAGGTAAATACCAAAGTAATCATATCATACGAAGTCAGTAAATTATACAAAGCATGCCAAGGTTCACCAACAGTACCATGCTTTTTCCCTCAGCTTCTATTTTGATAAGACTTCAAACCTTTATTTGCAGAGATGTTTCCATAGCCATATTCCATTTTTCAAAGTTAGAAATTTTTAGGGGAATGAACATGAGAAGAAGGACGGGGTCTCTCCTTCTGAGCAGTAAGAGGATCTCTGCTTTGTCCAACCTTGAACTAGCAAGGATCTCCTCCATTGTTAAACTCTATTGTCAGCAACATTGATATGCAAATCAACGCATGAGTGAGCCAACGTCGTCTATGACATTGCTAATCAATTAATCAATGGAGCTGCATAAGAATGGAAAGTTCTAAACTCTGACAAAGAAGGTCGGCAAACTTCATTTGGCTCTTCTCTGTGAGGCCCATAACCTTCAGGCCAATATCTGATTCCCACGGGGGGAGAGGAGGCTGATGGTGTCAAAAGCACTGAAATAACAACTATGATGCTACTGACTGATCATCCTGTTCATCATCTTAAGGATGTAACATATATCCTCTATTAGTAATGCACCTCAAAGCCCACAACTACATATCTTGACATCATCTTGTCCTTGCATAGATAACGGATCAACACTGTTTATGTAGCATACAAAGGCAGCACTGCTTCACATGACACATTTGTGAGTGAACTAGAGAGACAGTTTAAAAAATTGTGCAGGAAACAATTCTGTGTTTTTCTGTATCTCGAGGAAGAAACCAGTTCTTCCAGCCTGACTTCATACTTAGTCACACAGCTCTGAGGCTAACCCTGTATGACAAATGGCAAGAATTTCTCAAACAGACACACAAAAGGGATATGGCCTCAAACGCCTTGAGTTGAGGAACATACCTATTTCACACAGGTCTAACTTGCTCCAGCTGTAAACAGATACGACACATGTAAACACACCTGTGCACTGTAGTTACCTATTAAAAAAAAACAATCCATTAACAGCTCCTCCTGCACAGACCTTATACAGCTGGCCAAAACACATAAACACACAACTGCTTCAACTGTTTCAAGACTTTTAATGACACAGAATGTGTGTGTTCACACGGTAGCCCAAAGTCCCATTACAGTCATCATAGACAGTTTTGTTTTGCTATTTAACTTGTCATTTAAGCTAATTAACAATCGATTGTGGTGGCTTTAAGTGGCCCTGTAGAGCATGTGTAGTGCAGTGTAGAGTCATCTCTGACCACAACCCACCATCCTCCTCAGGAGAGTTTATTAACGTTGATGAATTATTAATACATGGTTTTATTTTATTCTGCTAATGAAAATGTGGGTTATGATTAACAGTTTCTTAAGTTGAGATTTCTGAAAAACATGTCTCATAGGACAAAAATGCTTTTAACATGGTTATTGGACCATAAGAGTCATAAGCATTGTTTTAGGAAAAGGGTTGAATAAAAACAAAACCTGAATTGATAAAAATTAACTCTCCTCAGGGCCTGCTTAAAATCTTCATTAGG
Organism: Acanthurus tennentii; assembly: GCA_029783805.1. Classification (NCBI taxonomy): domain Eukaryota; kingdom Metazoa; phylum Chordata; class Actinopteri; order Acanthuriformes; family Acanthuridae; genus Acanthurus; species Acanthurus tennentii. The sequence continues at coordinate 4,441,882 of JAPZDZ010000014.1, read as the reverse complement.
TTTATTTTTTGTGTCAACATACTTGTCCTCAAATAATGAGCTCAGGCTATACGATTAAACTCTACAGTGTTAAGAAAATACAAATACCAGCTAACAAGTTTATGAGACCATATGCAAACAAGCCTGACTCCATAACCGGGGATACACGTGTAAAAATAAAGTTTATATCATGTTTTTATTGCCATCGTTATGTAACATTAGGCCCTGTCAACGTGTGTTATGCTAGCAGGAGAGTGCATTAATGCTTTCAAATAATGTGACCAAATGTAAAGAAGTTTGAGAAACTGCATGTTTCAAAATATGGCAGTTGTAACGTCATCAAATTTACAAGTGGCAACGATATAGCAGCTCAAAGATACTCAAAACATGCAACAGGTTGGATTTGGATAGAGGTAAGGAGTTCTGTGTACCCTTAAATGATGAGTTCTTTGTCTTCATAAGGCTGACAATATGGTGAACACACATCATGAAAAAAGACATTGGGGATCAATTCAAACAGCTTGGCTGTGAAAATATACCTACATCAGCAGGGCTGCTGCCCAAACACTACAGGCCCTCTGTATGTGTGTGTAAACTGGAGTGTATCAGCCTCCAGGGCCCCAATACCACACAGGCGGAAACAAAACCGCGGGAGGATTAAGGGCAGCGTGTTCAACGTGAGCAAATAAAACCAACATGCTTGAGCTGGCCCTCTGCACTGACTGACAGGAGCTCAGGACAGCGAAGCACCACACCTCCATCACACCAAAACAACACAAACCAACCTCTCACTGACCCAGCAGCCAGACCTTCCCCCGGTCTGTCTACAAAATCCTTCTCCTATAGCTCCTCGTGTGTTGCGTAAGCTCCTAGTATGACCCCAGCACACCCAGTAATGCAATCACCACATGACTACGTAGAGTGATTTTTTCTAATCTTTCCAAATCCTGATATATAGAAGCAGAGGACGAGCTTCCAAATGATTTCTCTCTGTTCCAGTTGAGCTGGCCTTTTATAAAGCTGTTGCTCCTGTGTAGTAGGACAAAGCCTTTGGTTAGATTCATGGTGGGTTGCCATGCTGGGCTCCAGCAAGAGAGGGGAAAAGGGGAAGCTTGGCTAACAACCAAATAAGTACATAATGAACATGTTTCTTGATTTTAACTTCAACCATTGCACATAACTAATCTCCTGAGAGTTTCTTTTGGGGAGAAATGCCCCCCCCCCCTTAATGCATGGGTAATATCCTGGGTAAGAAAGTGAAAGGGCACAATGTTTCCCATGTGAAGCAACAAGGCCGCAGGGACTTTCACAGAAGGGCGAAGGCACAGATGGAGCTACTGAAGAGAAACACAGCCTCAAAGGGGAGGTGGAGGGTGTCACCACATTGGATTTACTCAGTCATGCCAGCAGAGCGACAGACGTTCTTTCACCATGTCCTGCATGAAATGTACCCAAACCCTCATTACGCCCACAGTGGAGGGATTGTACTGTACTGTGTGTGTGTGTGTGTGTGAGTGCATGCACATGAGAATACACGTCTAATTAATCAATGAAATCCGCCCCATCAGTCTTTTGCAAACAGACAGTATTCACGCCTGGTACCAAAGGGCAGGATCTGAGCCAAGTGGCTGCATTAACCCTCCAATAATCTGCTGGAGGACAAAACAAAGCTGAATTTCTACTGAGGATTGTGCAAAAAAATTAAGAAAGAGAGAAGGGAATACAAAATGCTCTGTCACAGAGGAGATGCCAATTGGCTTACAGAATAATTAATATGCTCAAATAGTTTACTGGCCATATTGACTGCTATTTTGCCAAAGAAGGAGAAAAGAGGGTCAGAAGCACTTACAAGTTGGTTAGAAGACCTTGGGGGAAAGAAAAAAATGCCAAATCACCAAAAAGATAAGCAAGTGCCAGCGTGATGCTCTCCAGACTCTACAAAAACAGGACACACACATGAACAAACTGGTGAAATCAGCAGGAGGCTGCGCTGTCTAACTGGGAGATAAGCAACAGTTTGCTGCACTGTGTCAACCTCTCAACGGCTCCTAGACTCCCCTTTTTTTTTTTTTTTTTTTTTTAATCAGCAGCCTCCCCACTGAAGTCAAACACAAACCGGCTATAAAGGCCCCAGGCACCGAGCCCTAACTGACAAGACGAGTTAATAAACCCCCGTGGTGTTAACTTTAATGACACATAACAGCAGACAACAAAAACACTTGCTGACAAAAGAGAACACTAACACGGCCACTTCAACCTGATAATGGCGATTCACAACAGTGGACAGCTTGAAAAATCCCAGAACCAGGACGGTGACGAGGACTGGGGCTCCTGCGCTCGTAAAGTACATTGTTAACGTAATTGCAACCCTGCTTGATTTACCTACATCCACAGTGACTTGGTCAGTGCTGCTGCTGTGTGTGTGGAGGGAGAACATGCTCACTGTGAGAGTGTGTGTGTGTGTGTAAGACTGGCCTTAAGTGACTCTTGAAGAATGTCCAGCTAAGCACATAAGGATTGATTACATTACAGCAGCTCAGCTCACTGAGACAGAGCTGATCAGAGCACATACTTTCATCTAATTTAAATTGAATAAAAACCTCCTAAAAACAGTTAAGATGCTGTGCATTGCTATCTATTTGGACATATACTCAGTTGCAAAACAATAAAGAGACAATGTATTTAACGTTTCCTCATCAACTTCATTGAATTTAGTAAATGCTAATTATGAATTTGATGCCATTAACACGTATTAAAATAGTTGGGACAGGAGCAACTAAAGACTGGAAAAGTTGTGGAAAAGTCCAAAAACATCTGTTTGGAACATTTCACAGGTGAACAGGTTCACTGGTAACAGGTGATGGTATCATGATTTATAGAGCATAAAAAGGGGCAATTTGAATTTTTTACTATTTTCACTGAATTATCACCTTAAGCTCTGGGAAAAGCTTTTCACCTGCAGTGTTAACTGGAAAAATATAGGTAAAAAAATAATATGTAGCCCCTAGAAATAAAACATTAAGGGCAGATAAGACAACCTACAAGCACAACTCAACATCACACACCACATGGCTCTGTAGATCTGTAGATCTGTAGATCTGTAGGCCAGATGATTAAAGTGCCAAAGCCTGAGATCTCACAGTAATCGACACGTTTATTGCAGGAGGGGCTTTTAAAGAATCATGGAGGCCATCTTACCACATCTTTCTTTAATTTGATAATGAAGCATTAACTTTGATTTCCTGGAAACTGAAGCATGACGCTCTCATTAGGGAAGTACATGCAGATGTGCGTTGTGGCTGTGTGTACATGTGTATCAAGTTTGTGTGTGAGGAAATGTGGTTGTGTGAATGTCAAGTCTGAAGTCCATCAATGGCTCACGCTTCAACTGCTATAAATAGGATCAAGGGTCATCGAGGAGAGCTGGACTGTTGGCTGAGTCACAAACATACTGCTTAGAAAACAAACATACACACACACACACACACACACACATACACACAGGTTCCCAAAAGAAAGACAAAATTCTCGGTAACTGAGAAACCTGCAGTGTTTCACAAAATACAATAGGGGAAAAAGAACAAAAAAACAAAGCGTACAGAGGAAGACGGAACTAAACTCTTTTGGCACACCCAAACCACACGCACCTACCTAACAGATAAAAGCATGGAAAAACATGCACACACACACACAAAATGAGGCTTAGAGGTGACCCACATAAACAACACCCACTATTTACGGTGATTCACATTCAGTTAAAACAAAGAGACAAAGGCCTGAGATGCTAATCTACCAAGGCTTGGTAACTCTTTCAAACAGTCCATTCACAGCTCAGGATTCCCAACCGGGAAAAGTCATCTAGAGCAACGATACTCAACTTACGTCCCACGAGCAAAAAGGTCTGTCGAGCATTTTTTTCCGATTCACAATAAAAATAAACTGATGCAAACAGTATTGTGTTTGTTTGTCTTTTTATATCAGTTGGTCGTTGCTGGGAAGAGAGATAAATCAGGCTGGTTTAGTAGGATGTGATAATGAGCTATGCGGGGGAAGACAACTATTAGCTTAAGAGGAGCAAACGCTATGCAGAAAAGATAAATCTGCTACAATAAATTTGTATTTCACAGTAAAAGAGCTCAAATATGCTTTTCATTCTGTCCCTAGGAGCAATTTAGGCTTATGATTTATGTTTATGAGTTATTCCAGTATTTAAGGGACTGCATGATGGAGGAGGTTTTAGCTTTGTTTAATGTTGTGTGAACTCTTTTTAGTCCAAATAAAGAATCTGCAACTAAAATGCTGATGCAGCAAATAAATGCGGTCAGATATCAGTTTATGTGTCATACAGGCCTTGAGTCAATCCTTGTGAAAGGTTCATTTAGTTCAATAAGTCAGTTAATTTTAAAAGTAAAGATTTTGAATGACAAATCAGTTATGTGCATTTCAATGTCTATTAATTTAATCCGATGAATATTAAATGTTCCCTTTTCAAGCTGTCATTTTGCATGGTGGCCTCAAGGCAAAGCAAGCAGAGTGTCTGTGCTCTAGAGACTCCAGCAGGAAGTTATGAGAGTCTTTATTCAAAAGTAAGCAATTCTCACAGGATCATCAGACAACCATGATGAGGGCCCATATTAGATCATCTGACTGTTCCCAGCTACTGAATCAGTCATCTGGTGGGCAGAGAGGTGACCGCAGTTACAACAACAGTCCTCTTTTGTCTGTTCAATTTACGCTTGAGAGAGAAACCACCTGTTTCTGTGTCCATACAGAGCCACAAAACAATGAGGGCTCACTGGACTGTAAACAGGCCAAAGCCTGGACCAGAAGAGCCAGCTGCGCACCAACAGGCATGTGTGTTTTCAATATATGACCTCGCTGCGGTCCAGTCAACTGATGGTATAATGCACAAATATGGCTTTGCTGTTAAAAGCAATGCTGTGTCAGCCACTTAGGATGAAGGAGAGAAACTGAATGCAATCAAATGTAGTTAATGTTTAACTGTGTATAGAAGTCGTCAGTAGTGCTGCTACAGATGACAGAGCTGATGAAGCAGCGACTGCATGTCAAGGCTGCGCTTTTCAATAAAAATCAGTGTTTCATTTAAACCAATTAGTTCACAGATCAGCCATAAACATATCAACAGACAGGCTGTTTTCAGATGACAATTTATGCTGCTTAAGAGGAATATTTAGAGGTTTTCTAAAAAATAAAAACATTATGTACCAAAGGGAGATCCTGGTATTTGTCAGCCTGAGTCAGATTCTCTTATTTTGGTCATCTATGACTACTTGTCATAATGACATTTTTTTGGATGGGATCTCTATGAGTATCATAAACAACTCTGAAAAGAACAAGTGCAGTCTAAACAGAGTCAAGACTTCCTCAAGCTTTCCAAAAAACTTAAAATTTTACACGTGAACTTGAGTGTACTTGTCATGAGTACAACTGAAGTGTCCTCTGTGCCTCTGGAGGGGAGTGTGAAGTCTGAAAATATAACCCTGTTGATGTCATGAAGGTTATCTCCAGATGGGCTTAGAGATTATCAATGTATGGCAGAAAGCCTACAATACAAGCTGTGTGTGGTTTGAAAGATGTGGATATTACCAGGTAGGAAAGGACCAAAGGTTAAGATATCTTGCCTCTACCTTTTTTCAAATGACTCTGGGAAATACAACCAATTAAGGAAGTGGAATACAAAATTGTTGATGTACTTCTTTGATAAAGATTATTGGAAAAATCTCTCTTTAAGTCTGCCTGAGAGCACAGAATGGCATCCACTGGAAATCTCTGTAGCTGCAATGGGCTTGAAATCCTTATGAGCCACTCAAAAATGTTCTCCGAGACAGATTTTCCAAAATCCCTACAATGGAATGCGATGAGTGTGAGAATATTACAGACAAAACAATGAGAATAAGACTGAGGTTTACCAGAAATCAGAGCCACTGGAGGATCACATCCGTAAGTCAAAATCAAAGGGATGACACATGTTCGGAAATATGTTCATGTGATCACGTAACTGTAACAAAAAGAAGATTCCAAAGGTTGTGAGTCGGACAGGTTTGCGAGCTGATGATGGATGATGTTGTTCTATGCTGTCGTTAAATAAACCCGAAACAAGAGAGGATGTTCTGAAACTTTTACAACAAGAGTAACACCCACCGAGTTGGCCAAGTTCAACTTCAATGTGACTGCCTTTTACCCAGACGCTGTAATCATACGAACTGGTTTCACAGCATAAAACAATGCATTTCAACAACTGAACAATAACAGGTGCAGCAAGAGTTACAATAATGTGCTATAAATATGGAGACAATCCTTGATCATATTACATCATGTTATTCTGAAACACATTTAAGGAGTCAATTTGTTGTTGGTGTTTTTGAGAAGGGTGTGAAATGACTACCCAAGAAAATGATTCTTGTTAAACTGGTTATTTTCCGCCACAGTGACATCAACCAAGCATAGATAAGAGTGACTGACTGACAGGTGTGTACAGGTGATTGCACAATAGAAAAAAGAGAAACAGGCCCCTTTTCCTGGTGACAGTCGTGCTATATTGTTGTTAAATGGGAAAGTAGAAAGCATGCAGGGTCACAAGTGCTAGAATAAGCTAGGGTTTCTCATTGCGTCACACGGTTGCCAATCTGTTCTCATTTCCAGGTTGTCAAATCTGTTTTGTCATGCCCCTGGGCGTCTTACACAGTAGCACAAGCTACCCTTTAGTGCCTGTGTGCAAAGTCATCCTGCAAGAAACACTGTCTAACACTAGGTTAACATTGTGAAATAGTTGCAAAACTTTTGGTTTCAGGTTTCGGACTGTGTCCTGGACAGAGATCCTGCTTGTGACCCACCACTCGACTCTGGTCCTGACCCCTTGAGGGCCAATGTCAGTCTCCCTGCTACCTGAGGTAAAGCAGTTGCTTTAAGTGTCAAATATTGATGGGGATGGGTTGAAATTGGAGTTTGTCAAAAGCCTGGCATGTCTCATAAAGACTCTAAAGAGGCCAAAAGGCACAAAAATCTCACACGTCAATAATGACCCAGGAAAGAGAGCAGATTGAGGTTACAGCCTCGTGCTGAATCTTGGAAGACTATGGATTTCCAAAAGGTTTGGCCCTCAAACAGCTGACACAATTCTGACCTCTTTAACCACAGAACACTCAAATTATGTGGTTCCAAAATTAGATTATTCAAAATACATCTACTCTTACAACATAAATTATAACATAAATTTTCAGAGACACACAGAACCTTCGGCTTGGGTCAACTAAATCAGCAGTTCTCGACCTAGAGATTGCACTCTCAAGAAAATTTACAGGATAGGATGACAGCAAAATGATCTCCCTTCATAAATCAAATTATGCTTTTTGTAGATTTTTCTCAAATGTTAGATTTTTTTCCCTGTGGATTCTTGGAAACTTTAATATGCAAAAGCTTTTCTGAAAGGAAAGAGGAAGAAAATCACTTGGTTGTTCAAAGGGAACACAAGCGTCAAAGGTTAGGATGAACAGGACAAAACAATGGCAGTTTAACAAGCAAACTTCTGTTCACAGATACTGATTGATGGAGTTCTTGTTAATTTGTTTCTCTTGTTAGAAGTTTAAGTTAAATACATTCTGCGAACAGCCTGAGGGGACATTGACACAATGTTGGATTTGGCTTCCACATAAAGGCTGCTCAAAGATTACTCGGGCATCCTCAGCATGATTTCTCCTCAAAGTTCAAAGTCCTCCCTGCTTTCTTTGCAGGCGGGGTGAATCCTGTAATTGTCTGAGACAAAAACAACCCTCCTCAGGGAATTCAACATAAGCCTCAAAGCTTTCCAGTATCAACAGCTGAAAAAAATTACACATCTGTCACTTCTGAAGTGATTAATACTTCACAGAATTTGGGAGGCTTCCACAGCTTTGGAGCTCTGGAGTGGATCCCTGAAACACTTCCAGCAATGTAATATTAGTGATATTTTCCTACATATTACAGCTGCCATTTTGAATTCAACTCAGACTTGTTCTCTTTACAGTGTTGACTAAAAAATGACCTTTTGTTCCGGGCAGATCTCCCTCTTTGAGATATTTCTGTAGACCATAATAATTTTTCCCTCAAAAATCATGTTAAACTCTCTTAAAATATGCTAATGATAATTCAGCAATTTTCTTTTTTTTAATATTTGACCTTTTGCACAGGCTATGTAATTGCAATAAATTCAGGCAGAGCACCAAATGTCAAGACATTCTCCCATCATTCCCTGTCAGTATCTGTGCCTGGAGCATGGGATAAAGGTGGGTAGATTATTGAGGCTGCAAACAATTTATAAAGGCATTTCCTAAGGCATGGGAAGCAGCAAAAATATGCAATATACTTTAAGTTTTAACAACTAACTCCAGTAAACTTATTTCTTATTACTTCCCCTTATATAAATGAAAGCAATAAGTTAATGGTCTCATTATTAAACCTTCACATACTATAGAATCCAGACCAAAACCAAAAACAATGACTCAGTGCTGATTCACAAGAAAATAAGTTGCTCTCCTCATTAACTAACTGCATTTAAAACGGCCTCAAGCCAGTGGCCTCATGAGAAACAGAGTGCAAATGAGTCGAACCGCCTCTCCCCCAACCGTCACTCCTGCACGTTGTCCTTCCAGTATAAAAACTGTATGACCTCAGCGCAGTCAGAGTCGGGCAGGTAGCCAGCTTCCTCACTACGCAGCAGCAGAATCCTCCAGAGCAAACTGAAATAGCCCAGTCAGAGATGACACACACTCACACATGCTCCCCTCCCCTCTGACTCTGGAGCTCACACAATAGATCTTGATGGAGAGATATCTCCCTGGCAGCTTAAGCAAAGTTGTACAATGAGGAGCTGAAAGGCCTGAAGTGTGTGTGATATTGCTTCGCTCCTGCTGCTGGAAAAGACTCAGAAAAGCAAGAGGGCCGTTGGAAAAAGTGGCGCTGCTGACGTGACGGCGATCAGGCAGAGTTTGACCTTGGTATAAATCTCTCCAGTCAACTTCAAGGTACTTAGTTGATTTTCTTTCCCGCCAGCTGCCACATGTCTCCTTATCACAGAGCTACAAATGCAGCGTAGGGTAAATGATTTATCAAGCAAAATTGGAAATACTGACAGACTTTAGGGCTGTTGACTGGGTGTGACTGTGTGTGATTGAAGCAAGGGGTCAGAGGGCAACAATCGTACCAAGACAACACCAAAGCGAAGCCCATTAGTCAATATGTCCTCCTACTTTCGTCCCGACTGGCTGTTTAACACGGCTGGTAGGGCTGATTGCCAACAATGAGCAAGCTGTAATGAAACTGAAGTTAAAACTAAACGGGCCTGCAAACTTTATGGTCAGAGGAGCTGAGGTCAAGCACACACGATAAATGGCCTCAAATCAGAGCATGATGAAGGAGGCTGGGCAGGTACACTGCCACGGTGGCAATCCTGGAGCAAATTACCCACTTCATCAGGCATGATGACCACCAGAGGCAAGTGCCAGGTCTGTAAACACAAACAAGAACGACCCACTAATGATGCATGAAATGGGAAACTCTTGGTAGAGTCCCTGAGATTTTACTGTGTTTCGCATTCCCACACCAGAGTATTAATGTTACATAACTCTCTGTGAGGAGAGCTGATGCTTATAAGTCCATCTGCCTGCTCTGATTAAACCATATCCCGCCCTGCTGCTGAAAATAGTTATTTGGGACACTTATTTCAGACTCTGCAACCCAGTTAACATTATAGGGCATCTACAAAGTGGCTAAATAAGTTATGCATTTGTAGTCCAGAGGTCCATGGGCCCTTTGGGACTCCTAATGGGGGCGGATAGTATACTTTCATTGTTATTTAACCCAGTTAATGACTTCTTTCATCAGCTTATGGTGGATTTGTCTCTTAAAACAGATCATTATATAATTTCATAACAAATTGCACAAAGACCTCTTGCAAAATGGACGATCTGTGCCAAAAATTTAATCGGATCAGTATCTAACACAGCTATATTTGGGTTTTCCCTCGAAATTAAAAAAAAGTTTGAGGAGCTTTACACAACTTCACGGTCATAATCCTGAGTGATCGCCAAAACAATGCACTCTCTCTTATAGTAGAACAAAAAGCGAAGTCTCTCGGATTAAAAAGATATGCATTGGTTTAACTGATGGTGATATTTCCTTTTTTAGTTGGTCCTTTATTTCTGAACCGTTCACCGGGTTGATGGACGACACACAAGGGGGGCAGAGGGCTGGTTGCTGTCGCCCCAGAAGGGGACAGTCGGGGGCTCGATGAGAGAGCCAGGCGCTGATTGTCCAACGGCAGATTTGACATTCAAATGAGATGCAGATTTCACACTGTTGACTTCACCTCAACTTATCTCTGTTCTCTGACCCCTCAGACTAAAAAAACTACATTAAACACACTAAATATTTAACGTTAACCACAACTCATCACACTCAGAACTAGCTTAAATAAGTGTAAAACAACGGGACATTACAGATCACAAAAAAAAAAACTCCACGAAGAAGAAATGTTAAGTTACCTTTCTTAGCGGCCCAAACGACGGGGAAGTTTCAGGATATATTCCACTCAACTTTCCGTAAACACAGCAGAACAGGCGAAGAAACCTCCGTGTCACCCCGAATTCAGTTTAGTTTCCTCGGCAGGAGAGGCGGCGGAGTTGCGGCAGGACGGCGCGCTCGTCGGTGCTTCCAGTGTCCGTTTAGGTTTGCATCTGTGTGGCTCACAAAGCGGCCCTCCTCCCCCCCGCGCGCCTCTGCTCTCCTCTCCCCTCCCCTCCCCTCGTGCGCCGGAGAGCAACCGCCTCCCGCTGCGGTTTAAAGGGACAGAGCTCCATTTATCCACAACACACAACAAAGGGGAAAGAACTTCAACTTGGTGGGGGCTCCCAAGCTTTCAGTTCCAGGACTAATGGGAATGAAATAAGATCCTCAAACGGTTTACTGAAAAACACACAGCAGTGGGAGACTCGGGATATTTAAAGGGATAGTTTGATTGTGCCACTCTCTCATGACTGCTAAAGCTAAGAGATGGTTAGCATAGCTTAGCATAAAGACTAGAAACAGGGATAAACAGTAAGTCTAGCTCTGTCAAAATGAAACCAAATCTGCCTTACAGCATCAATAAGGCTCATTTATTAACACATTTATCTGTTTTTCATTACTTAGCAAACCACAGAAACTTTGTAGACTCTGTTGTCAACATCAGGTTGCCAGGATACCAGTGGATAATCCAGGAAGTAAGTAGAGCCAAGAAATAGTACACACACACACACA
>JAPZDZ010000014.1:4417760-4430511 GCA_029783805.1 Acanthurus tennentii | reverse complement strand
CAACATCAGGTTGCCAGGATACCAGTGGATAATCCAGGAAGTAAGTAGAGCCAAGAAATAGTACACACACACACACACACACACACACACACACACACACAAAATGCCTACACAAAATCAAGTTCATGAAATCATTATGTCATATTTTTCCAAATTCATAGCCAGTAGAAATATTTATTTTACTTTAATGTGTAATGAAACAGTTTTTGGACAGATTTTTGTTGCCTTAACAAATGAAGTCCAGCTGTTTTCTCCTGTTTCCAGTCTCTTGGCCCCTCATATTTAGCCCGCAGACATCATAGTTTTTTTTTATCAATCTCCTCCTCTATCTAACTTTCCCCAAAGATCTAACTATTCTTAACAGAACACATTTACACACTTTTACATATCATGAGCATGTTAAAAATTTCAGCATTCTGCTAAAGCATATTTATGCAAAGTCCCAACAAAATATTAGTTATGTGAGTTCTGAGTGTGAGTGGAGTCTGTAATATTCTGCAAGAATTCGTGTTCTCCTCACTTATGATTTATAGCATGAGGGCAAGTATTCAGCAATGTAGCCCATTTTTAGAATTAAAGGTCCTCACATGATTTATAATATCACTAAGTCATCGCCATGGAGGTAATTAGGGTAGACTTGGTGCTCTTTACTCCAATTAGTTTTGACAATTTCCAGATTACATAAAAAATGGCCTGTAATTTTTACATACACAGAATGTAAATCGGGTCTTGTAGAAATGAGCTTGTGCCTGTTCGGATACAACAGTCATCTGGTCGTCAGGTGTGAACCCTTGTGTCACCACTGACGCCCACCTGTCTGTTAAAGGTCTTCAGTTCCTATGTTATTGCATGATTGTTGCATGATGGACCAATTAATGTTTAGAGTTTCATGGAAAGCTCTGTTTGGGTCCTTCAGAACTTCAGTGAGGCAAGGACACAAAACTTTGATGGTGCATCGCGTTACCCTGAAGCGGGCCCCTTATTCAATTATTGCTTCCTTGTGTGGCTTTGTGTTGTGAGTTATATAATCCATCCAGGCTGGAAGGGCTGCAGAAAGAAACTGAGACACGAGGGGAGGCCCTTTTTCGAGTGGTCAACTGGACAAACCAGCAGGGATTGAAATAATTGTGACTGAGTATGACTTCATCCAGCAATTTCAGTAATTTATGTCGCAATATTTAGTTGCCTCAGTTCCCCAAGTAGATCTTGCTTGAACCACAAACAGTGGAAAGTAGTGAGCATCCGAACTGGGAAAAGAGTGAAAAAGAGGTTGGCTGGTGAAAAGGGCTTTGCCAAAATGGCTACGGTCATTTTTGTGCTCTTTCTCATAATACACATTAAGTCAGGGACACATTTAAGCATCCACCAAACAGTACATTAGAAAGGCATTAAAGAAAGGCACCCAGGGACCATCCCCTTTCTCAAATTAGTATCCTTTCTCCAACTGCCAGTATATCCCCTTCAAATCCACAAACCACCCTCAGTGAAACTCACAAATGAGGCAATTAAATTCAGGGTTTCAAACTCCTTTGAACTACACCTTCTGTCTCAATCCTTTAATATTCCAACTGTGGGTTCTCAAAGCTCATCAGAGCTATTTAATACCATGGGCTCCCTTTTTAACAGGGACCACCAGCTCGCTCCTTTCTGTCATTCATTTCCTGAGGGGAAGAGAAAAAGCGATGGAGGGGAAATGAACATTTCAGCGAGTGAAATACCTCCTGTCTGTGATTCTTTTGTCACAGGGAAATTTCCCATGTGTTCCCGAAAAAAAAAAAAAGGAGATTAGCGCCCTAGATGTGCTCACTCCAAGTCCCTGCTCCGTCCCATCCCATCTAATCTCCACTCCTCTCTTGCCCATGTGTTTAGTAGGTTAGCCCTGGATCAAGTTGACTGTGATCCAATTAGCATCCAACACCATCTGACAGCATATACACGTGCTTCTATCATGCGAAGATGTGTTTGTTAGTCTGGTCACGAATACTAACAAATTGCTCATGCCTTAAATACATACATGTTTCACTTTTTGTGAAGTCTAATAGGTTTAAAGGGCCAATCAAGGCACTTCAGTCGACCAAGAAACAGACGAGCTGATGAATTGTGGTTATTGGGGCGTCTAGTGGAGGATAAAAAAGTCAGGAGGGGCCGTTTGTAACCAAATAACAGGATTTCACAGCATCCATGCTGATCCAATTTGTTGCTGCTCCAAGTAACACTGAGGTTACGTGGAATTTCATCAACTAATTAGGCATCGACAGATCCCACTGATGTGTTTGCAGAAAGCATTTCTACACAGAACATTTGCTGGTGTTACCTTGCAAGGCAGATAGATTCCAGGATCACACGATAATCCGTTTTGCCAAATTTCAAGTTATGCGATTGATGGTTCATTCAAAACAACAATGGAGGCTCTTGAAAAGTTTGGCGCTGAAGCTGCATAGTATCAGTTAAAATTAACATTATTTACTCATTAAAATACAGGAAAAATTGCACTGAAAGCTTTTTGAAATGGAAAATATTTTTTTGCTCTTTTTCCAATCGGCTCTGATTACATCATATAGTTTGTTGACCTGAATGGTTAAACTTAGCCTGTGATAGGCTGTGATGGACAGATGGTTAATACGATTAACTGCCTAAGTATTTTTTTGGAGCCTTTTCCAAACAGTTTCCATGGATGACTTTTCAGATGCGCCTGTGTAACAAAACAATCTGGCTAATCAGTTTATATTGTTGGCAGTGACTGTCACAGTTTTGCACGTTCTTTTGTTGGTGTATTCATTGTATGTCATTAAAGGTGAGGTGCTTTTGTGACATGATACACCCTCGGATTTTAAATCTTATTCAAGAAAACTTCATGCTATTGTTCCTGCGGCCCATTATTCATGTTACATGTGCTGTTTCTTACAGAGACCTCTTCACTTTTTCTGCCTTTGACTGGTTCTGACCCTTACATTTTTCCATACCATCCAACTGTAGCCGATGGACATTTCTTTTTGGACATTTTTCGGAATACTGGGCTTTCAGAATAACAGGAAGTGGGAATACTGGGCGGTCCCCCATCAGACGCCAGGCCACATTTCTCCTGGGATATTTTAACTCAATTGACGGAGGATTTTACGACCCTAAAAATATATAAAAACACAAAACTTTTACTGTTTCAGCTACACCAAAAGAGCTTGTTATGGGCTGAAGACAGAGGACAGTTAAGAGAGCAGTAGAGCACATAAACAATAATCCAATACTGTTGCTTATGCAGAATCATGTTTGTACTCAAAAGTACAGGTCCACATGATGGATGAATCAAGAGGCTGCATTTTGGGAGCTACTGTCGCTCTGAATGTAGCTTCAGATTAGGTTTCAATAGTCATATGATTTGAATTTCCCCATCAGCACTTATGGGCTTACATTTCTTCCTTCCTGCATTTTCATGTTCCCTCTCTGCTGCTCAACCTCTCGCACAGTTTACACACAAGCACCAAAACTGCTAACATTCAAAAATAATTTATTTCAGAAATGTACTGTGATCATATATTCATTCATATTCTGCATGATAAGCTTTTGTTGCGTACAATGAAATCACCCCACAGAAGAAAAAAAAAAAATCGTAAAAGTAGATGACATTTTTTTTTCCTTTTTCTTTGAACTATGGAAACTAGAAACACACCACTGAGTCTTCACTATAGCGTTTTTTTGAGTGCGCCTGGCGGGCAGCGGGGCGGTGCCGGCCCTCTGTGGCGTTACTCCAGGCAGGTTTACAGTTGCTGCAGGACAATCTCTTTATAACCAGACACACAGTGATTGATCTGTAAAGCTTACGCACGAGAAGTGTAATCACACGCGCACATACACATGCACACGCACGCACGCGTTAGCACTTGGGACAGCACAGTCACACCTGAACGGTACAGAGTGGTTGATTAAGCTAAAAAAGGGGAAAGAGGTGAGGCAATTTAATGACATCATCTCTTGGCGCAGGCCCAGTGCTGCCTCGTGATAGTGTTCAGTGACAGAGAAGAGATAAACCAGCAGGGCCAGAAACAGAAAGAAAAAAAAAAGAAACAAAAAACCCTCAGTTTTTCTTATCAAAATCACACTGTTGACATTGTAGCAGAACCAGCAGCTGTGCCCACCTGTGAATGTCCCGCGTACTTCAGTCTGACACCCTTAAGGTTGTATTTCAAAGCATTTTTCAGTAGACATATGCAGAATGAGACTGATGTGTGTATACGCAAGCCAGCAAAGGGTGAAAAAATATGGGTTGTGTATGCAAATGTATTCACAGCCCCCCCTCCCCCCCAACCCCCGTCTGTCAGGATTAAAAGAGGACTCTCGAAGCGTGAGGCCAGCCGTTATGATGCCACTCTCAAGGGCACCGTGAGCAGTTCAGTGACGATTGGTGCCAGATATCATAAATAAGTGTTTCTCTATCAAGGCATCTTTAATCCACAGAGACACACTCACATAAAAAAAAAAGGAGAGACTTTTAACACTAACAGATATACACTCATTTCATATATCTGCAGGATCCTTCAGGCACAGCAAAGTCATCCACATCTGACCCGCCGTGGCCGAATGTGTGTCCGACTTTTCCACGTGTTTGTGTGCTATAGGCCAGAGAGCTGTTTCCAAGGAGACACATGATTGATTCGCCAATGTCCGCCTTAAAACTCCCCCGGCAAACACTTTATAATTTGTTCGATTTGGCATAAATTCCACATCCACGTCTGTCTTTTACTTCGTCCTTTTTTTTTCTGTTTTTTACATCCAGTCCAAACACTTGTCCTTTCACTTCCACAATATGGCTCCATCATGTTGTTTTTTTCAGTCTCCATCAATGCAGACTCTGCATCGATTTAGTTCTGTCTTCTAAGTACATCTACTTTTTATATATATATATATATTTATTTATATATATATTTATATGCGTGTGTGTGGATTTTCAAAAATTCATGTGACCTGTACAGAATCAAAGAGACTAGCATTTGAATGTGTTTTTTGGAAAAAAAAATGTAACAAAAAAAGGAGGAAATCAAAGTCATGCTTAAAGATCTATTAGCAAAACAAAAAACAAAAAAAAGTAGATAGATGTTGCAAAGTATTTTTTTATCAACTGGTGAGTAAAAATCAAATTCTACACTGGCACACTTTCACACATTAAACAATAAAAAAAAGTGCTCCAAAAACTCGTCTAGTATTGTTCGGCATGTATCCAGGCGGACTAAAGACAACACGTAGAGAAAAAAAAGAAATGAAAAGAGAGAGAAGTGTCATGACTTTATTGAGCTGACTGTGTGTTGCTATGATCTCCTTCAACTCAAGTTGGGTAGATATTTCCAGAAATTTTTCATGTCCTTTTTCAGGATTTTTCACACAAAGGAGGAGAATCCAGCAATTGGGGCCCTTGAGCCAGGAGCTAGGCTACTGGGGGGCCTGTAGAGGGTGCTGTGCTGGCTAGGGGGGTTGGAGCTCTGCTGGGAGGGGGTGGGAGTCCGGCTACCTTTGGGCCTGAACAGGCTGCCCTGGCCCTGGGGCTGGCCCTGGGCTTGCTGAGGCTGGGGGCTGGGTGAGCTGAGCTGGGGTGGCAGTGGAGGTAGAGGAGGCAGCGGCGGCGGGGCGCAGTGATCCGGGTCCCCCGACTCGGACTCGGTGTAGCTGTAGGCTTGTGCCCGGGATATGCCTTTCTGTTGGCGCCGCCAGGAGTTGTAATAAGTGGGGTCGCTGATGTAGTGGTTGACGAAGGAGTGGGTCTTCTGTCGGTTCGGATCCACCTCGTACTCACTGTCGCTGCCCTGTAAAACAAAGAGGAGACGTTGATTTGTGAAGTTGGCGTGGGATGAGTCTGTGAGTATTTCCTTATGGAGCAGTTAGAGATGCTGAGGCTATAAATGTAAATGAACATGAAGTTAT
This sequence comes from Acanthurus tennentii, assembly GCA_029783805.1. Taxonomy (NCBI): domain Eukaryota; kingdom Metazoa; phylum Chordata; class Actinopteri; order Acanthuriformes; family Acanthuridae; genus Acanthurus; species Acanthurus tennentii. Next base: position 4,424,604 of record JAPZDZ010000014.1, on the reverse strand, counting down.
TAGGTTTTCTGAGCAAAAGTTATCAATTCACAATCACCCTCGTTGAAACAACACACACATGCACACACACACTTACAACACGGCACGAGGATACATGGACACCAAAGATGGTGGAAGCAATGATTACAGAAGGATGACTTGTTACTTGAAGCGTGCAATTGCAAACGGACCATCAACACAAGATGGCAAAGATCATTTTATCATCAGGACTTAAACCAAATCAGTCACTGGATCATTCTATATGTTCTGGATCTAAGATCTTTGTATTTACACCCCGCCGGTAAAACGAGGTTTGGTGCTGTGCAGCACAGTTTACCACATAAAAACCTAGAATGGGAATCTGAAGGAGAAGTTTGGATGGGGTTTAGCAGTAGGAACCAATCACCTATCAGGCTACAAACATTCAAAGCAGGCAGCCACAGGAACCTCACCAAATGCAGTGGAAGTGTATGTAGGCCACCTGTCCCATATGAAAACACCAGCGCCTCCTATGGGTGAACAAAACAATGGGTTTTTCAGTGCATCACCATAACAGAATGATCAAAATGGCCCAGTCATGATGATGACAATATCATAGATATATATAATAGGCTACACGTTGAGATCCTTTTGTGCCATTCTGTGTGAATGGTGTGAAAAGCTAAAAAATACAAAGCAACACAGGTCGTGCAGTGCATTCTCATACATAGAAAAAAAGAGAGTGATATCAGGAGTTCATTATGGAGGAAGTAGAGCTCTTTTTCTTCATTCCTGAAGTCAGTTTGAATTCCATTCAAGCTGCCATCTGTGAAGAAATGACAATAATCCTCGGCACATTCTCGTCACTGACCCTCCACGTTGCTGCAGGCAGGCTGGAAACGCTATTGTATTCATGTCAAGTAACATTCCATGTGTCAAACAAAAGCAATGTGATCGTCGAACGCTCAGTGGGGACTGCTCATGGTCAACTAATTGCTACGAAAGCAAGATGCCAATTAGCCAGCTAGTCTGTGATTAATCACCTGGCCACGATGAACTTAATGTTCAGTCGACTTTCCCGAAGTGAATTAGGTGCAAAGTAAAGAAACAAAGGCCCGTTCTTGTCGGAGCTGCACACTGCAGAGATGGTGCTGATAATCGTCTGCCTCTTAATGCTGCAGGGCTCTTTGCTCTCTCTCATCCCTTTTATTATCATGTTCCATCTTCTCATGCAGAAACAAGGCTGTTGGCACGCGTTCCAATGAAACTCCACGGCACACGGCTCCCATGCTGGATGTTGCACAGCACATATGTGATACATATGGCAGTTGGCTCAGATTTTCCCTCCGCTTCAACATGGTTCATGTTTCCTACGCTAGAACCCTATATAAAGACTTTTCTTCCGTAGTTGTCAGCAGAGTTTATAAATGTCCAAACAGACAATGACTTGTGTTGAGTTAAATGAAAAAAAGTATCCTGCTTTTTGATCCGCTTTGGTTCCAAACAAAGTAAAGTGATCCCCTTCCCCCCTCTACTCCTTTTTTTCCACAATTAATCAAAGACAGACATTGTGCAAAGTTTTTGCTCACCATTCTTTCTTTCATTTTACTTGCTTTTACATTGTTGCTCCTCTCAAGCTCATTAGCTTTGGGGTTTTGAGATGCATCAGCAGCTAAGGATGTTTGTTGTCCGTTTGTAATATTGTTACGCACTTGTAAACACTTGAGGTCAACCGGTGTTGAAAAGCATTCCAGTCGTGCCAGTGTGTTTAGCAACACAACAACACAATAGCAAGATTCATTCACAGTTGACCAACAAGACATACCGAGCCACTTCAAGTGGTATTACCTCACTCTGAAAGAATTAACGCTGCAATGAGAGATGAAACCCCACTCCGGTGGTGTGTGTGTGTGTGTCTGTGTGTGTGGTAGTGGGAATGAACGAAGGCAGACCAAGTGTTGACACAGTAAATTGCATCCCACTCCTGCCCACCTCGGCTCGGCTGTGACGTGTGCACGACAGATGTTCTGACTTTTGAAATGTTCTCCATACAAGTGCACCAGCCGGTTCTCCTCGTCTGCATCTGCTTCCTCACCAGTCTTTAACAGAAATAACTCAAGGACCTAAATGAGGAACCTGCAGTGGAGATGCTTAACAATTTGCCTTAGGGGCAGCATGGTCTGTGAAACAGCTCCTCACTTCAACCCATTACAAGCTAATTATCAGAGCTGAATGCTGTGAAAGGAACAGACTTAAGGCATTAAACGCAGCATTGCATCTCAGCCTCGAGGGAACCAACACCCTCTTATTTATGCAGAGATATGTGTAAGACAGACACATAACAGCCTGCCAGTGACAATTATTCAACATTTTTTTCATCATTATGATGTTAAATTAGGCAGAGAAAGAGATTAAGAAATCAATCCAATTAACTGCTGAAACCTCTTGACAGTAGTTTATTTTATCATCTGCATATTAAAGTTTTCCTGTGTTTCCGCTTGAGATTGCTAATAACATAGAGAACAATGGAGAACAGTGTTTTTGTCCTGAACTGGTAATTTCAATAGCTGGTAGTGACATGACACTGAATGATGTCTTTGGTGTCTTGAAAGCAGAGCATAGAAGAAGCACATTTTATGCTACTTAACACTCCACAGGACTCTGAACATGAGGGGTGTGTGAGGCAGCGACCACATGTAACTCAAACTCAAGTTTACAAAACAGTTTTTTCCTTCTAACGACAAACAAATGACCCTGTAAAAAAAGTCAAACCTCAGTCTGCTAAACTGTGTTTTTTTCTGAAGGATATGTCTGTTATAATAAGGCATATCATTGGTCTAACTACTGCCTGTGTGTTCTAATTAAGCTGTCATAGGCCCATGGTGGCAGCATTAAACGAGGTGTTTAATTACAGCATAATGTGGTAGTAAGGGTATAATAGCATTTCACCGTAGCATATTTTGGATCTTGGCATTGTATTTGCCTTCTAATTAGGGCATAATCCTGCAAAACGGTGGCTAACAGTGTGTTAGGATGTCCTTTTTGGGCTCTAATTAGAGTACAATTTGATATAATAGTGTCTAACTATAGTATTTCACATCTTATGTGGAATTATACGCTTTATCACAGAATTATTCAGGTGTTTGATGTTTAATTAGAGTCAACCTAATTGTCAGAACAACTGTTGGCATTGTACATGTCGTGGGTTTGTTGAACATTTTCATTCTTTGTGCTACATGTTGTTTGAATTCAGCTCATATACATGTAATCTGGACTACGTCACTTTGATAAACATGTAAAATACCACATGCCTGTGGTTTGTATAAAATAATGTTGGATGTGACCTGTTTAAGAACTTCAAGCCTCTACCTGTTTTTACAAAGCATTGTTTATTTCCTCTGTTATAATACGAGGAAATAAAGTGAAACCTATCAATCCAGAAGAGGTGAAAAAAGGGGAAAACACATAAATGGGTGTGCGTCAAATTTAAGCTTAACTTACTTTTGTCGGAGATAAAATAATCATTACTGGCATATCAAGAAGTTGTTTAGACAATTTATTCCACAAAGCACCTTACAATTAACCCTGTGCCAAATGATTTGTAAATAACATTGAATTTTACCCTCTTGTGAGTTACACAGTGGCATGAGACTGAAAGAACAGTCTCCTGGTAAGCACGTTCCCCATCCCCCCCCTAAAAAGAATGCATACCCCAATACCACAGAGTAGGTCAGTCCTTTGTCCTCTAGTTATGGATTATTGCAAAGAGGAGGGAGGAGACAAGGGGGGTGGTTGTCTGTGTCACTCTCATTGATGAGGTGAACACAGCGGGGGTCCCCGGAAACAAAGACGATAACAGTATATGACGGACTGGAAGGGGATTAAAACATCCAGAGACGGTCCCAACAGATACATTTTTTTGTGTGTTAACGGTGATTTTTCTGTTGAAAAATAAAAACATTAAGGTGAAGTAAAAACAGGAATTGGTGGATCTATTTTTGGCTGCATACTGGGATGCGTGCGTCATCAATGACAGGGATGTACTGCAGATCTCTTCAGACGCTCCAATCCCCACTTGCTACTGTCCTGTACGTTGCTTCGTCAAAACAACTGTAATCAAGGGATTTGAGATTTTCTTGGGCGTTATTACTGTCCCAGACTGGTGGATTTACTTTGATGAGTAATGAAAGCATTAGCTTTCATTGGATTCTTGTTTTATTTTTGTCTTTAATATGTCACATGTCCGTCACATGTTTGTCACATGTTTGTTTCAGGGGCTGTTTACAGTTTCTAGGACTAAATAAGACTAGTTTTCGTCACTGTATATATCCATCGAAATGATCCTCTGTCACACACAGATTCCACTGAGTTATTAGAAGTAAAATATAATTTATTTCCAGCCATAAAATTCCTTTAATCTGGCTCATGACATCATACTTGTGACAGGGCCCATCAAAACAAAAGTGGTGTGTCGAAACTAGAGACTTTCCAAACATTACAAAATATTTTCAGTTGAGCCGCAGCCAAACAAGCTAGAGCGACCAGAGAGACAAGGAGTGGGAGGCTTCAGACGAAAGCGAAAGACAGAGTCAGAATTTGAGAAAAAATGGGAGGGAATGTATGAAAGAGAAAGCAGACATTTTCATCGCTCTCTCACGTAATGCCACTCTGCAGAGAGATCACAATCTACAGGTCATCTCTTACTCATCGCTGAGATCATGCGTCTTTGTCTGGTTTCGGCTTTAAATGACACACAAAAGCAGTGCCACGGAGGCAGCCTTGGCAGATGAGAAAACCTTTACTCTAAAGGGAAAAAAAAAAAAGTCAATGGGGTTTGTAGCTGCAGGGGAGCGCAGCAGTAATGGTGGCCTTGTTGCTTTGCCAAGTCAATGTTAGGTTTCTCCAAATCCTCCTCTTGAGGAGGAGTACAATAGACAACTTATACCTGCTGCTGAAGGCCCCCGGGGATTAAAGAGGACAGACAGCACAATGTCATATTGATAGCTCAGAGTTATCCGCTCAATAAAACTTCAAAGTGCATTCCAGGATTTTTCCAAAGCACCATTGGGTGATGATGCCCCGGCCTGTCAGGGCCATGGCAGCGGCTACAGGCAGGGCTCTGTGTGTTTTAGCCCATCAAAGCGGCCATCGGCCCCTTGAACGTGCAGTGTGGCAGCAGGGAGACCCCCGTCGTCTCAGGCCGAGGGGCAGTTGCTGCATTAAGGGCCGTGTTTGACAATACACAAGTGTGAGCGGTAGATATGTCAGACAGGTGATGAAATGACGAAATGACTCATTTCAGGGGATGTTATCGTGTTGTGAAAGGTCCTGTCTGTAACGGTTCATTGTAGAAAGGGGAGATTTTCATTTGATCTGAAAATAAGGACTCGGGTCCCGATAAGGCCAGGTGGGGAGAGATTTCTGGCTGTGGAATTCACACTGGGGACGTATCTAGCTGAGAGATGTTCCAAGATAATTTGGGAAATGCCCAGAGTAAAGAATTCCTAGATGAAAGAAAGCACAGAAGCAAAGCCCCCTGACGCTTTCATTTGACTGGGATCAAAACCAGACGGCAAACCGCAAGATGGATCACCCAAGCCTCAGAGGGCGGGGCAGGAAGGGGACATAAACAGAAACAGAACAATATACATGTATATGTACATACACGTATTAGACATAAGGGAAAAGACACAAAGAAAGAAAAGTGGGACCATATGGATATAACTCAAAATGAAGAAAAAAAAAGGAAGAGAGCTAAAGTCAGAAAATCTGAGACATGAGGGTGGGCAGCATGCAGACTGATCAATAACAAGATAAAGAGAGACGGAGAGAAAGTCACAATTCATCGATTGGACTCACCTACTGGGTAAAAGCAGTTTGGCTCAGCACACAGCAAACACCAGAAGTCAGACATTTTGGCGATTGCTGGTGCTCATCTATCAGTCCCGACAGCGTCAGCTCAGAAGACTTTTAAATATTAAGCAGCGATCCAAAGCCTTGATTTTAGATTACTTACAATGCTAATGTGGCTTGGCTTTGCCACAGACGAAGAGCCAGAGAGAAAAAGATAAATACAAAGCTGGAGTTTTTCTCAGAGATGCTTTTAATTTACTCCGTCTTGACTAACTGAAATTTAAGTGGGAAAGTTTGATAGGCTCCCTGTCCAATCCAGAAGCAGCACTATGATACATTTCGCAGAGAGCATCTGCCCCTGCTGTCTTACATAACAAGAGCTGTGGCTGAGTGCAGTGGCCTGGATTGCAGGTGGATGTTTCCAGAGTGACATTCTCCACAGGTCACTGCCGGGTCTAAAAACTGCTTTGCCGCCAGTGAGCAGAGTCATTAATATCTCATCTCTCCTTGTGCATTACTGAGGCTATATCGTACGACCTCTGCGGGTTGAATGCATTCAGGTGAACCGAAAAAAAATAAAAAGCACCATGAGGACAGTGTGAACCGACACACGAAACACTGTGAAGCGGAAAACACGAAGCTGAATTCTTGAAGAATTCAAGGAGATGACAGTGTGCGACGTAGACAGGTACAAACACACAACGGGGGACACACACTTAATGCAGACAGACAGGGGACATTTTATGAAGAGATACAGAAACCACATAAGAAAGGGAGTCGAAAAACAAGAGTGGCCACTGCACCTGTGAGTCAGAGATTTCAGAGGGCTTCTCAGTCAGGCTGCTGCTCTCTGCAGGGATCAGGTCGTTGTACTTTGTGCTGACATCCTCGTCTGAATAGTGAAGACTGCCTGGACTGGGCCTCGGAGGAGATCTGTGCCAGGGATAAAAACAGAGAAAAACCTGAATCATTCACTTGCTTTGCTTAATTTTGCCCCCTGGACCAAGTTTTTTTGTTGACCCTCACATTGTTG
>JAPZDZ010000014.1:4398257-4411079 GCA_029783805.1 Acanthurus tennentii | reverse complement strand
CCTTGCTTCAGGATGTCCATGTTGAATGTATGTGATGTCACTTCCTTGGGGATGTCCTTAATTAGGATATCCCACAATCCCTCATCTGTAATAGATAAGAAGTTGTAATTTTAGGGGAGTATAGGTCAGAGGAGGGACTTTTTAAATATCAATTTGTCTTTGTTAACAGGTTGTCGGTTGGTTTTGTTTGATATAAGGCTTCAGTTTGTCTAGCAGCTCTCGGGGTAATTCATAATTCCTACAAATATAATGCAATCCATCAAATTCACTGCTTCTGTAAAATTTATTGCAAACAAATCTACATCATAAAAAAGTGGTGCAGCCATATTTCAAATGAAGAAATGTCAGATGGTTCACTATTTGCTTTGGAAATCCTGCCAGAGGCCATTTATTACACCTCATGCTGCTTGTAAACATCAATGTAAGTTTGACTTTTTAATGGGGGACACAAACATAAAAAAGTATCAGGGCTCAGCTGTTATGTCTCTGAACTTTGGCAAAAGTTAGAAAAGTTAGTGTAGATTGAATTTAAAGACAAAAAGAAATCACTAGGATATGTGACACTGCAGAGAGTAACAGCTGTCAGCAGATGGTACAAAAAGGACGAGGAGAAAGTGAGATAAGTGCATGATATTGTTCGACCATCTTCATCGCCCTCTGGGGGCATTAACCTTTGCTATGTATCATCATCAACAGCGCTGTTTATCCACCTTCAAAATCCGGCACCGAGCACCTCCCTCAGTTTTCACCCTGAAGAGGCGAAACACATCCCTCCCCGTGAGCCGCCTCCCATCCATCACCATCTGAACCCTGCCACAGCCCGTCAATCAAAACCGAAACCGGACGCCAATCGTCTCCACCGCTGCTCCGGCGATCAATATCCCATTAAAATGCCAGTGACGCAGACACTGGGGCAGCAGATGTTGACACTTTACACCACTTTTTTTTAAAAACCAAACTATCAAGGGGGGATAACATATGGAAAGGTTTACAACTCCATGACTAAAAGGGTGATCGTTTGAATTAAGGTTGGAAATTACCCCCCCAATCCCAGCTGCCAAATGCAGCTGATCTTGTGAAGTGGGGGGGGGCGAATTTGCTCAATCATCCAGCTATGTTGGTGGGTAAATCAAAGTAGAATAACAGAGCAATTAGTTACATTTAACAACAGACTGAACTGCAAGTCTGCTTGTTTTGCTGAGTCACTCTAAAGAGGAGACACAGAAAAGCAGTGTGGTGTTACATCACAGTGGTAGAGAGGTCTGCAGAGAAAACCCTCCAGGAAGAGACGAGGCCAAAGAGGCGAATCAGTAAACATCTGTTATCAAGAAGCGGAGGAAAACTGACGATAGATTTGTTAGTTTATGATGAGACGCTCTCACTATGTTCTGTTTATTATGTTGTCAATATGCTTTGGATGCCAAAAAGAGAACTTAAACCTTCAGATTTGACCTTTTTGGAAGCCACAATATCCACGAATCATCAGAAGATTTTAGAATCCACCAGCTAAAGTTGAAAATATATACAAAAAAATTGAATTTCCAACCGTGATTTTTATGTGTCTTTGTGCAGCAGAGGCACATACCTGAAGGTCTGGCCTCGATCACGTAGCGGGTGATGGGAGCACGTCCAGGGTCCCCGCTGGTCCAGTGGATGGTCAGCGCTGAGCCATAGCGTGTAATAAAGGGTTCTCCAGGAGGTCCTGGGGCTCCTGAGAGAGAATAACCAGGTGTTAAATGAAAACAAATAGATGATAATAATTTTAATAACGCACACGGGAGGAGCACTACCTTCTCCCGGGCCGGTGGTGATGTTGGCCTCGACCTCGGGCCCGTAGATGAAGGTCTTGGCCCGGATGCGGAAGTTGTAGGTGATGCCGTCAGCCAGGTCTCTGAGCTTCAGCCAGAGGGGGCCGCTCCCTTTCACATCCACCGTCACTGTCTTACTGACGCCTGGGGGGGAGGGGGAGTGAAGACAGTCGGGACAGGCCACTGAGGACTCTAGATAAACAAACCACATTTAGAGCAGGTCTTACACAGGCAGGCCAGGCAATGTGGGGGGCACACTCGACACACTCGACACAGGCAAACACACACACGGAAACACAGGCGGAAATGGAATTAGTAGTGGGAGATACGTTTGCATTTTTGGCACTGAGGTCGCATGTCATTTGTAACGATGGTACAAGATATGCAAAGAGGCTGAAATGACACACAAGCTGTTAAGGTCAGAGTGATGATTAGCAAATAGCAAAAAAAAAAAAGCACACTACAAGAGTTTAACCAAGTTAAATTGATCTAAACAGTCAAATTTTATGAAAATATTGACCGACAACCCTAAAAAGATCTTGTAGTGTGCATGAAGCTTTTACAAAAGCCAGCAGCCACTGAGCAGAAATATGTGGATGAGGAAGAATAAGAGCTCACCATCCACCGGAGTGCTGGGTTCATAGACCAGACGGTAACCTTCAATTATGCCGTTAGGGAAGGTGGGCTCGCCCCAGGACACGTTGACAGAGGTGGTGGTCAGCTCACTGAAGTGGATGAAGCTTGGAGCACTGGGAGCTGGAACACACACAGAGGTCAGAGGTCAATAAACCAGACATGCTTGAGAGATTGTGGAGATTTTCTGTTGACAAATGTTAGAGAATCTATCACAAAGGTACAGCTAGTTAGCTTGTGAATTATTTATGTAACATACTTTAAGGCAAATTAGCTGATTCTTCTTTTGATAATAACCTATTTTTAATGGAGGAGATGCTTAATGGAACTAGCTGTTTCTCTGAGCAAAGTTTAACTCTTCATGTGTAAACTGCCGTTTGAAATAAAAGAAAAAAAGGCTGCTGCATGTCTGAACTGTTCTTGCTGCAGGTTCAGAGTCGCAGTTCTGAAAACTTGCAGAGCAGGAGTTGAGACGCTGTAAAAAAAAGACAAAGCCCCTTTGTCTGAAAAAGATGGGATAACTATCTCCACAGTCCTCCTTCCTCCTCCTCCTCCTCCTCCTCTTGCCAGCATGTCATCTGTTTCCTCTTCTCATAACAGTGATCCATGAGGGAAAGTAAGAAGCTGCGAATATCCTTTTTTTCCTCTTTTTAGGCCAAGTTACAGTAATAAAGAGCACTGAAATTGTAATCACGGCTTCTTTTACACAAGAGTTTAATAAAGCAAGAGGAAAGAGAGAAAAGAGGAGAGGAAGAAGGAAAGGGGATGGTGCACATACGTAGCTTGCCTGCAGCCAGCAAGCCTGCTCAAACAGTTTTCCTACCATCCACTTTTCAGACAAAACAGGAGACTCAGCAAATGAGTTTGGAGTGGGTTTGCTGATTAGGAACTTATGCTCAGTGTGTGGCTCTGCTAACATCGTTTGGCATGCTGACAGCAACGATTAGCATCATCCTCACAACAAATTCTTTCCCCGTGGTTGACTCATCCACTTTGAGAAAAGCCTCGGTGTTCTCCAAACTATCATTAGCACCGAACCACCAGCGCATAAATATGACAAATAAATGAACATGGCTGTATGTGCTCTGATTTATCTGCTTTAGTCATGGCATCTCATTACCTCGTTTCTCTTCAGTTTGCCTTTTCTCTTCCACTGCCTCTCCATCATGTGTTCATTACGCACAAAAATATTTGTTTTGCAGTATTTATGAATTGCAAAAGTCCTGGGCTGTTGTACTTTTTCATGGGGGATAAAGACTTTTTATATTTATCACAATGTAAAGGCTTTATATACCTGCTTGTTGAGTTCGGCCCCTCGTCGGTGGGCTGCGGGGCCCGTCCCCGGCTGCATTGAAGGGAGCCACGCTGATCATATAGGTGGTGTAACCAGTCAGGTTCTTCAGCTTCACGCCTCCTTCAGGCATGAACAGAGTCCGCAGCCGCTCTGTCTCATTCTTTCGCTGGAACTCCCAGAAGTAAACCTACGTGGAATAAATAAGAAACATGAATAGATATTGAGGTTTTTTCTGCAGATGCTGTTCAGGGAACACATCTTCTCCTGCTTCTACTGAACTCAGCCCTATCATTTCATTCCTTCTAAGTGTTTTCTTGAGCAGCAGAGTGAATCTTTCATCGAAATCCCCTCTTGAGATCAGCGTTAACTAAAAGTCTAAAAAACAGAGATTAACATCAAATGGATGGTTGCTTGTGAACCTTAAACATTTAAGTGTTTATAAGCAGACCGTATTGTTGCCTTATAAAGAAATAATAATGCTCCAAGGATGAAAACGGCACTTCAGTGATGTTTGCTGGAGAGCTTAAGAAAAATGTAAATTTAACCTTGTAGCCTTGGATGTCTCCATTCTGTGCATCGACAGGGGGGGGGTCCCACGTCACGTCCAGCTGGGTGGCTGTTGCAGACTGAATGGCCACATTCTGAGGGGGGGCCGTGGGCACTGTCGGAGGCCATCACACAAATCATCCATTCATCAAAACACAAGGCTATTTTTTATGTATTGTAAGTGTTTCTTTTTCGTTTCTGGCATCACTGCCGTACTCATAATGCAGGCAGGCAGCATTATGGGCTGAAGGGAAGTCCTGGGTTTTTTTAAGTGGGGGTTGTATGAGATACTTATTCATAGTTTACTGTATCACTTACAGTAAACTGTCAGTCAGTTTGCCCTCAGCTTGAAGAATCAGCAGAAATAGAAGTGCAGGGACCTTAGAAATGTCCTGCAGCTGATGGGGGCAGCAGCATAATTCATTACAGCAACCTAAAAAGGCCCATTTAAAAAGATGGACATCAGTATAAGTGTACAGTTTACTCAGAGTGTTTCCACTTCTTTACACAGCCATCAGGCAGCTCTTCAGACGGAGAAACTGAAGCTGTTATATCGTCTCCGCTCTGACCAAAATAGTAATTTTACCTTGAAGAATGTGGGAGTTGCTTCCTCGAATGGTTAGTTTGTTTATGATATTGTGTGGCTTTGGCATTTTATTGGTTACTTTGGATCTAAAAAGTCACACAATAATGAAATAAAATAAATGATTGTGGCAGCGGTAACTGAGATAAAATGGAAGTTTTATTTAAGAAGTCTGAGCACTGAAGAGAGCTTTATAACAGCTTAAGTTTCTCATTGGAAAGGTTATCTGACAGCGTGGTTAAGTGATAAAAATATTATAAATATAATGAGCATTTAAGCTGATATCGATCTTTTTAATCAGGCTTGTAGTTGGTGTCTAAAATGCTGCCGGCCCCTCCCACAGCAACACTGCTTAGCTTCCTCCATCCTCCACACTGACGCGTGCAGACCACCATCCGCTGGAGGTGAAGCACTAACTACACATAAGCACCTCATACAAACCCACTTCAAAAAACCTAAACTATCCCTTTAAAGCAGAAAAAAACCCTAAACTGTTCAGTCTAAACAGACGAGCCACAGGGATGTGAAGACGGACAAATAACACCGGAAAGCTTAACGAGCTTTAAACTACAGGTTGTTGAGAGTGGCTGCTGCTGCTGCGTGCGACCCGGTCGGCTGAAATGACAGGAAGCACACGTACCTGCTTCCCCCACGAACACCTCCTGCGGCGCGCTGGTTGGCCCCTCGCCCACAGCGTTGTACACACTCATGCGTATCTCGTAGCGCTTGTGTTTACTTAGTTCTGCAATAGAAGTAAACAAACAGTGTTAAACAGTTAGGAATTATATTTAACACCAAGCTGTGGATTGTACTTTTTTTTTTTTGGAAGTTTAATCCTCATTTGCTCCCAATTTAAACCACCCAATTTATTTCTCAACAAAAGTCGCTGTCACTGCTGCACTGTTAACCAGTAGATGGTCAGTCTAAACACCCCCCCCATCCCCACTGCTCCCTCCTGCTACTTTATACAATTAGAAAAAGTCAGTGGGGCAATAATAAGGATCTGAATCCTCGCCAGTGTCCCATCCGCCCACACAACACTGCTACTCGGAGACGAACACTGATTTCTTCCTGTATTTAAAAACAGCACTGGCCGCAGTGTGGCCATTTCCTTTTGTAGTGTTTATCCATAAAAGCTTTGCTTTGGACCGTGTTGGACCATGGGAGCTTGTGCGCCGCTCCAAGAATGTCTGTAAACACGGTGCTTCCATTGGCCTCAGCAGAAGTGTTTCTTCTAATAAGAACATAAGCAGCCAAATGTTTTATTTGCTCCACACTCTGCTCTACTGTAGCACTTATTCAAGACAGCGTGGTACTTGAGACATATGGTGAGGTCCAAGAGAAAGATAGTTTTTTAAAACCCTAATTAGTTGGGGAACTCAAGCATTGAGCGCTCGAGCTGGTGTGTGTCTTTTTTGTGAGACAGAGACATAACAAAACTTACTGTCCAACTCATACTGTGTCAGAGTTGAATCACTCAGATTGCGGATGCTGTAGGGGGCTGCAGGGGAGAGAGAGAGATAGAAAAGAAGGTGATATGAGAAGGAGATAGTGGAGAGACAATAGTATTAAGGTCCAAAGTATAATATTTTCCCTGCTGGAGACGGGAATCACTGCCGTCTTAAAAAACAACTCACAATCACGGTGATCATAGCTTTGAGTGAGCTCCAGAATGACTCAACGAGTGCAAAATTACAGGGTAAGTTACACTGAGCAGCAGAAACAGAGCGGCTCCTGAGTAAACCTAATAATAGCTTGCAGCTGATAGCTACTGATCACAAGATGAAATGTGCTGTTGTGAGGTGTCAAGACCAGCGGGGAGATTTTGGGAACAGAACAGTGCCTGTGTGAAAGTTTTCCTCTGATGGAGATAATGGTGCTGCTGAAAGAAGACTGAGAAGGAATAATCAACCGTAACAGGGTCTCATGAGTGGATGAAAATAGTCGAAATTGGCATGAAAGCTGGATAATTATCATCGACATGTTAGTTTCTGCCATTGCTCGATGTCTTTATATTGAAATTCAGGCAACTTTCCAACATTAATGTGCCAAATGGATTTACATGAGACATACAACAGCCTCACCGTTTAGCTCAGCCCAGGTGGAGGCGCTGTTGATGGCGTGCAGAGAGTAGCTGCGGAGGCGGTCGTACAGCAGCTCGCGGTATCGAATCCGAAAGCCCAATAAGATCCCATTGATCTTGTCCTCGGAGGGGGGCTGAAAGTTGAAAGATGGGGAGTTAAAGTCTGATACAGCAGATCTCAGCAGAACTGAGGCCCAGAAATAACCCAGAATACTCAGGTGACCCATTTTTCCTGTTTTAATGAGAACATATATAAATTGCTAATTTCACCTGAACAGGCGTTTCACATGTATGTTTCTCCACAGTGAAAAATTTTGTCTCTGCTGTTACAGTAAACGAAACGCAGAGAGAGAAAAGCTCCTCTCAGACTGAGCTCATCTACAGGTGAGTCACAGAGAGAAATCCCCCATGTTTGAACATGAGAGAGCAGAGCCAGAGGGAAGAAGCAGGGAGAAAAAAAAACAACAAGCACCTCTATCCTTATAAACTCGACAAGTGCTTGCTATAAAAGTAAAAATTGTGGCTCGGAGCCCTCTGTTTTTCTTCTTTATGACCTGTTAATTCAGGTGTGTGAGGATGTTTTTTGACTCACACAGAGCAGAGGGTGTTTGTACGGGTGTGTAGCATCCAGACAGAAAGCACAGGCCTTCTCTGTGCACTGTCATGGTGTTTTCATTAGAGGCCACTCTCTCAGACTTTCATGGATTCGGCAAACAATGGAACATAAAACAATCAATTACGCTGTCTCCGCTTACCTGCCAGCGGATCAGGACTGACGTCGTTGTGTGCGGCGTGACGGAGAGGATTGTGGGCGCTTCATCAGGCGCTGAGGCAATAAAAAAAAAAAAAAAAAAGGGAGAAAAATGGGCTAAATTGACCTGAAAATGTGCACATTTAAAGAGGCTTAATCCAACCGTGTGCGGTGGCATTCATGGTGCATAAACAAACAACAGCTGAAACAGAACAGCCACCGAGATGAGTCAAACAAAAGACGAGCAGACAGATCATTTCTTTTTAGTCGGTTAAAGCACCGCTGGGCAAAGTATGCCAAGGTTTTAAACGCTGCTCGCTTGTCTCATGGTAACTGCAGATGGTGCTCACATGACATCACCTGCTCCCCCCTGCCAGTAGTCTCTGCATCACAATGGGCCAATTCATGCAGAAATTACACTCTTGTGTGGGGTTGATTTATGACCTACAAATCCCCACATAAAGTGCATGCGCACACTACATATTTGCAATATTACCATATTAAATATTATGTGCATTAGAAAAGCTTCTTTAAAACGAACAGTTTTGCATGCATTGTTATGTGTTTCACTGCTTCTTGGACATCAGACAAGTCCTGGAGTCCTCTCAGCGTTGTGAGATTGCCAGGCAAACAATGGACACTCCAAGAAGTCAAAGCACCTGCCAAGAAATAGCTGTGCACATAATTCCCCTCACAACCGCTACATGTTGTTTTTAGACTCGGACAGATTAAACAAACATATTCATGAGCTTTGTTACCTTTGGACAGAGCTAAACCTTTTTTTTTTTTTTTAATTCTTCATGCTACCCCAAGTTAACCAGCTGCTGGATGTAGCTGAATATTTATCAGAGGACCATGAGAGTTTGACTGCAAGAAGCACATTTTTTGGATGACGGCGCTTCTTCCTGCTGTTCCTCTTACCGTCCTGCAGGGTTGTGATGGCTTCACTTTCCTCGCTGTACTCGCTGTCCCCGATGTCGTTGGTGGCTTTCACTCTGAACTGGTAGGATGTGAAGGGCTTTAGCCTTGAGGGATGGAAGCACAGGAAAGCACATCAACCTGGATGATTAACTACAGCGCCGGATCTTAAACCTTTTAAGTCAGAGACATCAAAAGAGAAATGTATTCTCACTGCAGGAGCTCCGAGTTTTTAGGGCTTAAATTCCAACTAAATGGACACCTTAATGCTTACTGCTGCATTTGCTGAAGTTCTTTTGTAATACTCTAAATGTTTTTTGACTGGTTTATACCTTTGTTTATCTTCTGAAACAGACAGTAATCCACTGGAAACATTCATAAAAGGATTTTGTTTATTGTCCAACTGCACTGCAGCCAAGGGAATGTATTTAAGTGAAAGCAGCAGGTGGGACTGTGAAACGACAAAGTGCTGTTTCATTAGGTATCATCCTTTACATCTAAAGAGAATAAATAAAAAAACAAAAAAAAAGAACATTTTCTGTAGCAAAGACAATTAAATGTTCTGAGTGAAGACAAACTCCCGGAGGCTTTAAAGTGAACTTTACCTAGAAACTATGTAGGATGTGGCCTCATGGTTGACAGAGGCGGAGTGGACCGTCCAGTTGCTCTCCGGAAGCTCTCGGAGCTGCACCGTGTAGTAACGCACAGGGGACAGGCCGTCGCTGCCTGGTTCCCATGACAACAAAACCTGACGGGCCTGAACTTCCTTCTGAGGAACGATGGGACGGCTGGTGGGCTGAGGACGAGCTGGAGGGACAGTCACACAGACAGGAGGTGCACGTCAGGGGAAAACAGATCAGATAACAGAGGGTTTGTTTTATAATTGGGCATAAAGGATGGAGGGTGATCCAAGGTTTCAGGGAATGAAGTGTTGGAAAGGGGGAATACGAGGAAGGATGGAGAAATAAGCAATAATAAAAGTAAGAGCACCAAGAAATGATTTTGGGGAAAAAAAAAATACACAGCGGGGGCTTGTTGTACGGACAAGGAATAAAAAATGTGCGATCCTGATGAATGAAAAGTAGCCGAGAAATGAAAGTTGCAGAGTAAACAATCCGCAACGTGCCCTGAGGGAAGCAGATGGACTGATTCTTCCTCACAACTCCATCAGAGCGCTTCCGTTAAACACCCACAGGGCACAAACACTCCTTCAGAAAACACATCTGCTAACTGGCCCGTTCAGTGGGAAACGAACTGAGTGCAGAGAGGCCTCGGCACAGCTCGCACAAGTTATGTCACTGCCGAGTTCAAACACCTGCGCGTCCTCTCAGGACCGCGCACATCCTGTTTCTTGCAAACTACAGAATATCTCACAGTTACACTTCGAAAACCTCCTTATTGAAGCAAGTTTATTTGTATATCCGACATCCTGATTTGTAAGTATTAAAAAACATCACATGTTTCGGTAAGTTGCGGTTACCTCGTTTCTCCGTGGTGACCACAAGAGCCTCGGCCGCCTCGCCCCAGCCCTTCCTCGTCTGCGCCGTGATCCGGAAAACGTAGACGGACTCCGGCTTGAGGTTCGTCACCGTGTACTGGCGAGCGCTGGGGTTCAGCACGTCCACTATGGCCGTGTTGCTGTTGGTGGAGTTGAGGTGGTATGTGATCTGGTAGGCTGGAGATGAAAAAAAAATGGTAATGGAGGTGTCATACGACGCTCAGCCGCAAATTAAATCCAGGCTGAAAAATGTGTTTTAGGTATTTGCAGCATTTGTCATTTGTCTTGGTTTTTTCCAAACAACATGAGGAAAGCAAACTGTGCAACAAGCAGCTTTGTTTCCTCTGTAATGATTCCTTTAGCATCTGCTCCCACACGCTACTGTGCATCTGCTACGTGTTAAAATAAATTAACTGACTGATGTATAATGAATCAAACGCTCACGAGGAAATCTCCAATTAACTTACAGCAGAACCCGACTCCCTTTGCAACAATGCTGGAAAATAAGACCTGACACCGTCTGATTCATCAAGTCGGAAAAACATAAAAGTTTGAAAGCATGTTGAGAGTCATCAGGAAGTCCACCTGTCACCTGTAAAATCTACAACAAGAAGCCTTTGAGTTGAGTATTTGCAAGCTTCAAAATCATTTACTAAAACTACTTTAGATATTAAATTTCTAGACCAGATTTTGGACCAAGAGCTTTTTTCCCAAACAGAAAAAAAGACCTTTCTGTTACTAACCGAGTATGATGCCGTTGGGCTGTGAGGGGGACTGCCATATGAGCCGGACTGAGGTGGTCCGCACTTCAGGAAACAGGATGCCCACTGGAGGTCCTGGCACGTCGTCCAAAGTCCTCTCCAGGATGGGCGGAGAACTTGGGTGTCCATCACCGATCCGTGTGAAGGCCAGAACCTGGATCTGGTAGAGGACGTATTTCCCCAGACCCGTCAGCTGGACGCTGTGGGTGGCGTTGCCCTCCACTGTCCAGAAGTGGACCGCGCTGTCAGCGTCCTTCTCTTTGTACACCACCTGCTCCGGCGAGGAGACAGGAGATGCAAAGAACTTAGGGGGGAAAAGTGACTTTGGAAATAAAGTAGGAAAACAGGCCTAACATACTTTCTGCTGCCTCGCATGCGGCGTAAAAATAGCTGACATTTCTTAAGAAGCAATTAGAGGTCTCTGACTCGCTCTGCAAATAAATAGTGGAGGCCCATTTAGCATAAATAGCACAAACAGACCTTGTAGCCCAGAATGAGACCATTTCTGTCGGGTTCAGGGACTTCAAACCAGCGCACCAGGATGCTGCTGGAGGTTGTGGCAAAGGCAGACACGTTGGTGGGTCCACAGGAGGGGACTGAAATACAAAGTTAGCAGAGGATCAGGAGCATTAATTCGAAATAGTCTATTATTTTTCCGTACATTCTGCAAAACTAATTTGCCATGCACCCTGCGCGTTGGCTTATTTACTGTGTGGATGTTGGTATTCAACAGAGATGTTGTTTAAATAAACTGCAACGGTTATATCACAAAGCTCCTGATACCCTTGTATACTTTCCACAAAAAACAAAAACAAAAGACTCGAGAATAGACCTTTTCTCTTCCTTGGCACACATCCCTGCACATAATGCGCTGATTCCTAAGAATCTGCTGGAGTGAGTGGAAAAAAAGAGCGCAGGAATTCCACTTTGGAAGCTCATGTGTTCTCAATTTCCTCAGACTCCCTCCATTCCTGACTACCCGACGTCTGGTGAGCGAGTTGAAAGCTGAAGCTGAGAGGGAAAAGAGGCGGGTTTTTTTTGCTTAAACAGAGGTGGGCTGCTACAAAGACTCCCATGAATTTAACATATGGTGAAGTATGAACTTTTAATTGTACATCTGTTCCATCTAAGATGAATAATACTGTAGATTTTTTTACACAGATGTTAACAGAAATAATAAACAGAAAAGTAATCAGGGGGCTTTAATCTTTGGGAAAATCAACTCATGGTTGTGGCGCTTGTGTTGTGTTGTGTTGCTGTGTG
Organism: Acanthurus tennentii; assembly: GCA_029783805.1. NCBI lineage: Eukaryota > Metazoa > Chordata > Actinopteri > Acanthuriformes > Acanthuridae > Acanthurus > Acanthurus tennentii. Next base: position 4,398,941 of record JAPZDZ010000014.1, on the reverse strand, counting down.
CTCGTTTTAATACTTTACTTACATAAAAAGCTCATTTAAATTTATTTTCTGGACAACAGATTTGACAGCAAAACACCAAAAGTGCCCTGAAAAACCAAGCTTTTACTTTGAAAATCCATAAAACAGGTTTTCACTGAGGATAAAAGACAAGCTGCAGACTCACCTGACTCCCTTGTCCTGCCTCTGACCGGCTGACTCCAGGGCCCCGTCCCGATGCCGTTGACAGCCTGGACTGTGACCTCGTACTCCGTCCACTCTTCCAGGTCCTCGATGGTAAACTCTCTCTCCAGACGGTCGGCGATGACATGGATCAGCGCCCGGCCCTGTGAGCCTGCACGGGAGTACTGAACCCTGTAGCCCACCTGCTCTGCATTCCCGTTATATTCCCACTCAGGCAGAGGCTGGGCACAAACATTCGGAGAGGATGTGGAGAGAATAGAGTGAGCCAGACTCCTTACATTTAGGAAAAATGGATGGTTACGTGATGGCATGCACACAGGAAGCTGAATCCTGACTCACCATCCAGCGTAACCACAGGCTGGTCTCGCTGGCGGTGCGCAGAGTGACGTTAGCGGGGGCCATGTCAGGAGGAGCCGGCAGGGTCTGGATCTTCCTGGAGGGCTGGCTGGGAGGACTGATACCCACTATGTTGACCTGACGCATGCGGAACCTGGTGTGTGGAGT
>JAPZDZ010000014.1:4210588-4222328 GCA_029783805.1 Acanthurus tennentii | reverse complement strand
GTTCATTAGATTTGCATGGATTTTAATTGAATCTAATAGGCCAAAAAAAGTGGCAGGTCTGGCAGAGGCTGCTGTGAAAGCAGTTTTTGGAAAGTGGTTGAGTTTTGCAGAACACAACAGATGATCAATGCATCGTCGCCCTGCGCAGGTTTGACTTTGGGATCTAAACATGGCTGCCGACTTGGTCTGATTGCCGGATATAGTTATGACAGCGCAGGTGCTCCAGGCAGCGCGGGTTAGCTGAGCTGTCACTGGCCCCCTTCGCCTCACTGGCAACAGTGTTTTACATATAGATTGAATTACCTGGAAGAGTTCAGCCCTATGTAAATGACCATTATGCTAATAGTTTGCGACAACACACATCCTGCCAAGTCGGGCTGAGACAGAGTTTTGTGTGTGTGTGAGGGAATTTTTTAGCTGAAAATACTTAACATGCCCGTTAATGAGAATTTGTGCTCTCAAATAGCAACAGGGGAGCAAAACTCAAACGATTAAGGTAAAAGTACAACTGATATCAAAGATAAGCTGGTAAAAAGAAAGCAAATGTTCCCTCCTAACCTTCCCAAACAGAAAGCGAGACCGAATCCAGACATAAAGACCAACAAAGGCTTTGCTTTGACCACCAGCTATAGGGAGATGAGATCATAACACACAGGGGACGTCAGACAGAGAACAGGTGCAAAATACAAGGTCGGAGGACAGCTGCACGAGAAAATGTGGTTTGTATGGGGCAAAGAAAAGAAGAAAGAGAAAGAAGAGTGTGGCGAATTAACACAGAATGAGGAACAGGCATGTGGAATAAAACATGATAAGCCCATGCACAAATGAAAAGATGAGACCAGAAGGTGAGAGAAAATCATCCCAGTCCTGTTCAGAAGGTCAAAAGGTGTTAGATTGTAATTCTATGAGCAACGAGGGGGAAAGAGAGAGAGAGAGAGATGATGTATGCATGCTACACATTTTGAATGTCATGGTCGTCCGGTTTCAACTAGCGGAGAACGAGACAAAGGAGCAGAAACCACTGTGGGTGGGTCATTAGCTGAATGCCAGGCCTTGGTTAATGAAGGGCGAACTCGAGCACAGAGCAGAGCTGTGGGGAGCTGAGCTGGCTTTTACTGAGCAATTCTGGGAGCAAAGGGCCAATGCGTTCCTGCTGCCTGCTATTCTTGTCTGATTGGAGTGGTCTGAAGCATCCAGGAAAGCTCATTGTGTCGAGGCTGGGCGAGGGGGGGTGGGACTTATAGGAGAGGGACCACAAGAGAGATGCTTGTGCGACAGGGGGGGGGATCAGGTTGCAAAGGGTCACCATCTCAGGCCTTCGCTCGCTGGCTGCATTCCTCAGACCGGACTAATTCAAAGCACATCTGTTGCTGTTGTTCCCACCGAACGGCCCTTTGGCACTTCTTTTGCTGCTCCTTTTGAACGTCCTTTGCTCCCATCTTGTCCCTCTCTCAGATTTGTGTCTCTCTTTGAAAGTCTCCTCCTCGTACTGATGCTTTATTTCTTTTATCTTTCACCTAAAATCAATTTTCCTCCGACTCTTTTTCTCCCTTTAAACAGTTTCTCTCTCAGCATATTTGTCGCCACCTTCATTTTAAAGTCTCGCCTAACATATGCAAATAACTGACGGCGTGGTTTGCATTAAATTCACCGCATCAGACGAAGCTGCCTTCAAACCAAACCTTCCTTGCATGACTATCACATCTTCAAGTGCAATGTTGACCGTAAAAAAGTAACAGCTACCGTACCTGGGGAGATTATTAGTCCTTGGTACAGAGGTCTGCACTCAATTGAAGCTTTCCTTGTTCTGTCTGTTGCCTCTGGTCTTTTATGTCTTGCCAAACATATTGACCAAGGATGCCAAAAATATCCGCCGGACTCGATCGGATTGTACGCCAGATAAACATTTATTTGTGAGCCGTCCTTAAAAGTGATCTTCCAGTTTTAACACCCGTAGCAACATGTAATAAAACAGCTCACGGGTGGAGTTTTGCTTCTCTTTGGTATAATCAACCATAAAGGACTCCAATATCACCATTCTGTGGAGGTTCAGCATCCTGCTATTGGCAACAGAAATGTATTTATTACAATGTGCGCCAATTAATCGGGTTAAAGTCGTGCTGAACAGTAAACCGAGACACCCATGTTCGAAGCTGTCTGTGGTGATTAGCATGCAGAGGTTCCTCTCATGTATCCAGGGTGAGTAATTACAGTAATGTTTCTAATTGCACACTTGTCGATTGAACTTACATTCACGCTCATAGTAACCCTGACAACCAGGTGCCCAAAGCTACAGTATGTGCTGTATCTAGTTTCATCCGTGTTCCTTCTTGGCTCTCCGCTTCCATTAAAGAGCTTCATACGGTGATGAATGAATGTAGAAGTGAAAAGTTTGCAGAGATACATCCGTGTTTGACGAGCATAAGTAAGAGCAGAATTTCTCACACGGATCGGTGCAAAACGCAACCATTATATTTTGATGAGAAAATAAAGTTAGCATTGCTTATTTATGAACTTTTCTGTTTTTGACAGTAATTATGTGCAGGATATGATGCAAAAGGCCAAAATGTCCTCATTCTGTTGGTTAAAAGCTTTTTCTAGTTCTTACTGTGAAGCAAATACAAGTACATAAACATCCAGTGCTGGAAATGTCACATTTATTCTAAGTTGTATTCTGAAAAACAAAAGTTTGATGAATCTGAGATAAAAAAAATAGGCCATGCAGTTGTAGAATAGCGTTTTTATTCAAAATAGTACATCTATTATAGGATGCAACCTATGTAATCATCTGTATGGTCAATGGTAGGACGAGAGGCAGAGAGATGTTTCAAAATACAAATGAGGTGTCTGTGTAATTGCTCACTGACAGCATGAACTGTGTGGGAGTCCTGCGTGGAGGTTAAAGAGTAGCACTGGTCAGCGGGGCTCCCCTGGTAATTGATTGAGCCGGGGCCAGAGGAGCAACATTCCTGTCCAGTCCTGCACAGTGCTGGAGCGAGGCGAGGCGAGGAGGGTCGGAAATAACCGATAAAAGGTCTGGGTCAAGCTACTGGGAGCTGACCACATGAAACATATAAATTGAGTACATACAGACAGCAAGGTCGGGAATCAATAAAGGAGGAAGAGGGGTTACATATAAATTACAAAGAAGCTTGAGCGATGCGTGTTTTAAAGAGCCTCCCTAATGAAACACGTTCATGTGACACATCAATTAACATGACTGCCTGCGCGAGGCTCAACAATCCCGCCAATTTGTTAAGTACTTGTTTGCAATTTTTCACGCATGATGTTCTGTGTAAAAACAATAAACCTTGTTCTAACCCATCACAGCGCCGCAGTACGATTTGTAGTTGCATTTAAAATCTAAAAAAAACAAAAAAACGATGCTACATGCTGTAGTTAATCTAGAAATTAGCCGAATGGATCAAAAAAGTGTTTCCAACCCTTCTCCGTGGATCAGAGGCACCTCTTTGAAGCGGATAACGAAGCCTAAAAACGGCTGCAAAGCTGCTCAAATGCCCCCCCCACCCCGACAGCTTTTTGATTGATTTTTCATTTGTCCCAGATATTTCATTTCATTCTTTTCCGAGTCTTTAAATGATTAAACAACACTTTTCTCTCTATATTTCTTTTTATGTCTTTTATGTCTTTCTTTTTTTTTGGTGAACTTTGCATGTTTACACAGCCTAAGCAGCGATATGACAGCCAGCCGACATTGCACATAAAAACTAAGTTGTCCTAATTTTTGTCTGGTAAAAAAGAAAAAAAAAAAAAAAAGATTTAATTTAAGTCCCTTCATTAGAAAAGCATGGAGGTGATAAATATATGTGTGGCTTGCTTGACACAAGAGTAATTTACATGAGGATATTAATAGATTCATCATCCAGGCTTATGCACATCAATTATGAAAGGCCCGTAACCTGAGAAAAGTAAAAAAAAAAAAAAAAAAATGAAGAGCCCCATTGAAATGTTGATGAGAAATATAATTAGTGCACGTACAGCTGAGGCAAAACAAACACATTAACAATAGGTTATAAACACTGAATAATGAAATCAAATTGTGTATAAATAAATATGCTTATTTATGGACATAATGTTTCATAAGCACTCAGGAGTAATTAGTAGTTGCTTTTTCAGAGGTTTGATTTATCACACAGTGTACATTTGGGAATTCATATTTTATCAGCGAGACATGTTGTGTTTGCACAGCTGCTTCAGCGACTGCTATTGACAGATTCCTAATTTATTGATGTCAAACTGCCGTGACAATACCACAACAGGGTCTAATCAAACCTAAGAAATCCTCGACAGTTTTCTGGTCTGTTCTTTTTTTAATCTTCTAAATTCATCTCTTTTATCTTTCCATCACTGAAAATCAATCGACATTGTCTGATCATTGACAATTTAATTAGTGAGTTTAACCAACCGGTTATGACAGTCAGCAGAAAGTCAGTAGCAGCTGATTTATATCTCCGGCAGAGATAGCGAGGACTTCATGATCGCTGCCTCGCAGTCGTGCAGAACTCGCAGTTCAGGCGGCAGCAGCATGCGAGATTTACATTTCAAAAGCATGTCTCCTCAAACCATGTTTAACCCCGAGCCCCTAAAAAAGCAATTCAAGTAGAATCCGACTTCCCCCGTTTCCTCGTGAAATACAGGCGTCATGTTAAGGTGGGATTTCAGCTGCATTCCACGCGGTAAATCAATAAAATGAAGGAACAGCTGAGTAAATTTTTTGGTAGAGAAGAGCACTTTTCCAGAGGAAAAAAAAAAAGGGGTCTGCTCGAGAGATTGGTGATGTTTGAAGAGAAAACACAAATGTACCAACAGAAAACATCTGCGTCAGACAGCGTGACCTCCAGAACACGAGGGGCCACGGCCTCCCGGTGCTGCAAACCGACCTCTTTGGGGCCCATGTGGTGCTCACAGGGGGCGGGGGGGGGGTACCGCTTGTCCTCGGGCCTTTGGGAAAACTCCCATCAAGGGTATCAGGTGACTGAAGTGTTAGAGGGAATGGAGGGATGGAGGGAAAACACAAGTGGGAATACATGGAGGCCACAGAGGAATGAAGAGCAGAAAGAACGGAGGGACGGATGATTCGGTTACTGCGGAATACGAGTTGTGGCTACGGTGGAATGACATACATGCATTAAGATGACGGCAATGAGTCTGGAATTTTTAGCCTTCCAAACGAGTCACGCAGACTATACGTGTAAAATGAGACGGCTTTTGTGACTGCGATTAAGAGATCACCAAGAGGCGGGGGCGGGTGGGGGGGGCAGATCAGACACAGAACAGCCACAGTAATGCCCCAGCTGTTGGGGCAGATATAGGCTGTGGATGATAAGCCCAGGCTGCTCCAAGTTGCCCCTGAGAAAATGCCAGATATGTACAGAGGTAAGTCTCAACGGCGGCCTCTCTCAGAGAGCCCCCCCCGCCCCCCCCCAGTCCATCCAATCACATCTCAATACCCAGTTGGCACTTGATGCCACATGAGGCACTGATGTTGACTGTCATGAAGTGGGTCAGCGAAGTCCCCGGAGGTCCAGACTGTTCAGAACTGCTTCACCTCCGTGTGCTTCGCCCACGCTGCAGACAACCTTCCCCCCCCCCAGTGGTATTTAAAATGGAGAAGGTTACAGACAGATAGGTGACCTACTCGGGGAAAAAGGACAGCACGGGATTTCTGAATCAAATTGAGGCTACAGAATACTGAATCGAATGTGTGACCAAGTTGCCACGGAAATTGCACCCCGGTGGTGAAGATTATATGTGGGGGAGGGAGGGGTGAAAGAAGAGAAGTGTCATAGAAAAAAAAATTGGGTAACCTATCGCGGAAGTGCCACGGAAAAAAAAAAAAAAAAAATAATACACTGAGAATAAGTGATTTCTGTCTCGTGTAAATTCCAGGTGACGGGAGCTCATTTGGTTCCCCGGAGCCTATGAATTCATAATGCCTCTCATGCACACCTCTAGATGTCAAGAGTGTGAGGAGGGGAGAAAATAGCCAATTTCAGCCAAAAGCACCCCTCCTGCAGACACAGTCTCTATCTCTACCTGTCCCTCTGTCACACACACACACACACACACACACACCGACCCGACTTCACCAAAGCTCTCTGCCAATTCTTATTTATCGGCTCAAAAACGCCTAAAGTCGGCGCACTCCTTAATTCCTTTTCAGAATAGGATAGCATTTACAAGGCGGGTTATGAGGCACTTTTATCAGTGGTGGCATAGAGGAAGTGAAGACACTAATTCTTAGTAGTTTATGGAAGTTGTCTGTGCTGTCGGCTGCAGTGTGTATGCTTGTCTTCACGGAGCCTAGGCTGGCAGGAGCCCACCGCGAGGGGCGGGGTAAAAAAGAAAAAAAAAAAAAAAGCAACCTGAAGTTCGTGCGTCAAACATTTTCCAGGATAAACATGCCGGAAGAAAGCCTGCTTAATTCTCTTTTTACAACATCAATCTTTTTTCTTTTAAGTGTGTGTGATGTTCTTTTTCTTTTTCTTCTCCTTGTCACTTTCATGTGCGCCCTTCCATCTCACACTCTCTTTCTCCTTTCATTTCCCCCCTCTTTCCCATGATGCTCTCACCGGAATGAGCACCTGGCACTCTTTTTGGTGTTTTTTTGTGCGTAAGCGTGGATGTTTTTGCATGTCACTTTGTGTTTGTGTAATTTTCGACTCTTTTCGAAGATTCGGTGTAAGCGCGTCGTCGGTGGAAGACGAGAGGAGGAGGGTTTGCGGGCATGTGCATACAGTAAATATGTTGAAACATCTCATCTGCCCCAAAGAGCCTCGTATCTCCGGAGAAATGCTCTCCCCCCCTCCCCTCCTTCTCTCCCGCTCTATTCAACTGCGTCTTGCAAATGTGGTGTCACTCCTGATCTACTTCCAGCAAAGGGGAGCTTGCTTTTCTTTGATATACCGTTGTACTGAAACTCCCTCCTTTAAATACCTTTGACCAGGCAGTCACAGAAAACAAGGCCAATGACATGCAAGGGAAAGCTCCTGCAAGTACGCAGACGGGCACTGCAAGGCTTCAATTTAGGCTGGTAGTGAAATAGAGGCGGGGGGGGGGGTTGATGCAATGCTGTTTGACATTCAACAGGGTGAATTTAAATACACAAACATCTCGGTTATGAGATGTGTGTGTCCGTGCAGAGGGGGGGAGACGTGTGGAGGGTTTGAAATGCTCGTGTGTTTTGCGTGTCGAGCCCATGCACCGAGGACATGTAAAATAAACGACAGTGAGAGTTTACACGGGAGAAAGTGCCGCAGCTCCAAGCACTATCCATCCGTCTTTCTGCCCACTGTGTGCATGCAGGGTGGGCCACACCCAGTCCAGCGCCAGACAGGCAGTCTGCCCTGACTTTGTGGTCTAGCTGCCTGACTATATATGGAGATGAAATAGCAGGGTTGAGCCTTCACCCCCTTGTATGGCCTTCGGGGGCAGAGGCCTCAAAACCAACTGAAAACTTAAAACAGCTTGTAAAAAAAAAAAAGAACCCACTTCCTCTGAGGCAAAGATGATTATAGTTAAGAACAATGCAACAATGCAAAATAGATGAAAACCCAGGAATGAAGACGAGGTTTTCTGCTAAACTTAGCAGCTGACACATCTGCAACCTTCCTCCTGTCGGTGACCCTGCTTTTGTCATTTGAATTCAATAAAAAGAGATTCTAACATCCATTTTCAGTCTAAAAGGATGCCTCATTTCATTCCCTAAAACTCCAATCTCTGGTGTAAAACAGGTTTCAGCAAAGGGACCGCCGCTTTATTGGATATTATTAAGCTTATCGGCCGATTAGCTGAGTCAGCATACGCATTCACATCCTTAAATCATTTTACTGTGATGAATGGATTTCATTTAGCCTCACAGCTGGTCCCATGCTGAGTGCTGTCCCTGTGTTTTTGTCTCCTTTTTCCTGTGGCTGGAAAGTTGCTTTTCGACCAGGCTGATGTGATTGGGTGATGTGTCTAAAGAGAAATTTTAAGAAAAGGTAAAAAGGAAGGCAGAAAGTTCCTCTACAAAACAGTAAGCACACGGGTCGGGTCAGGCCATGTTAAGACTTCCTGCTGCATGAAGGACAAACAGTAAACGCTCTGCTGTTCCAGCAGCCCACCTGTAACCTGTGAAAACAGAACTCACGGGTCACCGGTGCTTTGGCAAAAGCTGCGGGTGGATGAAAAGAAAGAAAAATGTGTGGCCGGAAAGTTGCACGAGAGATCAGAGCTGAACTGCCTTCACAGCGCCCCCCCCCCCCCCCCAATCTAGTGAGTCACCATTATGTCAGCCTGCACCAGAAGAAAGCTTAAAGTTAACAAGCCAGAATAAGAGCAACTCTTGTCTGAGCTCTGCAAGACATTACACTGGTGATTAAGGCCCCCGTGCAAACTGCAAAGCACCAGTGAAGAAAGCATCCACACTTGATTGAACCACGTCGGCACCTCTGCAGGTCAGAAAGCAGAGTTTTTCTGATGCCTATCACAAGGCGTTTTGTTATAATTGCACTGCAGTCAGCTGTTTCTCCCAGCTGTTTATCTATCAATAATGAGGGGCTCAGCGGCCACAATCACAGAGACTCCGATTGCGTTTGTGTGAAATACGCGGGGTCTTTGTTGGTCGGATCAGGTTGAATCACGTTGGGGGATTTTCATAAAAGCCTTTGACATCTGGACCAGTGGCGGCGGGCTTTTGTCTGCGCTTCCAATTTGAGTAATGGCCTTTCACACCGTTTTCAGAACACCACAGCAGAACTGTCTTTGGACCGACTGCTGTTGACAACAAACCACAAAGCTCATTCATTTTAATGTGTAACTAAAAGGATTCAACCTCCTAATTAACTGTTGGGTCTTTCTTAGGAATGAGAAAATTCAATTGTTACCCCCGAACGTATCTGTGCCTGCATTAATCATAATACTGTTATAATTATATTGTACATAATAATGGTCTCGCACTGATCTTGACTCCAAAGCCAAATACGAGAAAGGAAAAAAATGTGGTGAACTTAGAAGGACGTAGTTATTATCCAGAGTAAATTAGTTTGTTAAGACACAACATCTATTCTTTGTAATGGAGAAAGCATCTCTGTTAGAGCGCATCAATACCTGGACGAACATTCAGATCTCCGTTTCTCATCCTTTGAACTTTCACGTCTGTCGTTAAAAAATTCCTGACATGGAGGATTTAAGCACTTCACCGATTTTAAACCAGGATTTACTCTCTCTTTGAAAAGAAAAGGTTAAAAAAAATCTGTATTTGAACTCAACAACAATGTGAAGAAACTTTTTCTTCCCCTCTGCAGTTCGATAGAAAAAAAAAACACACACACCATCATGAAGACCTGTGATCAATAGAGCCACTTAGCATGTGATTGAGTAAGGCACACTCAGTCTCACTCAATCCCTCCCTCAATCTCCGTACTCTTTTTTTTTTTTCCTTTTCACTGACTGCCTCTCCCACACACACACTCACACATAAAAAAACCCGACACATGCACATTTCACACCTTTCTCAGACTGTTCCGGTAAGATGCAATAACACTGTTTCCATGTTACAAGGTCCACTAGTTTTCATTCCAGTTCGGCGCTCGATCGCTCATCACCGCGGCCGTTGGGGTGTAAAGCTGTCCCATCACCACCGCGTCCGAGCCCCAGTCACTAATTGAAAGGTATTGCTTAATGCTGCTCGGTTTGGCACTCAAGGGCCGGAAATATCTTCTTCATGGACTCCGCCTCGTGTCAGGACCGCAGGACTGCAGGGGGTAAATGATCAACTGCTGTGATGGCTCAGTACAACAAATATGATGACACTAAATAGAAAACAACAGTCTAGACTCGCGGATATCTTTGCAAGATGCAAATACCCCTTATAGAAACGACTGTTATAATAATGAACCATTTGATGAGAGTAATCAAGTAATATGATGATTTTTTCTAGCCCTGTCATACATGATAATACATCCAAATAAAACATTTAAAACCACCATAATTTATTTTTTCATTTTAATCCCAAGTGGTAACCTGTCTGGCGACCTGAGGCTGGTGCTCCATTCATGTGCGTGACATTATGTCGTGAAAGAGACGGTAATTTTCTCTAAATGAAAGACCAAGTCTTATCAACGTTCATAACAAACAGCCCAGAACGAGTTTACAAGATACAGACGTGTAACTTCTCATGCCAACATGCGCAGTCGACCCAAACAATGAAAAAAAGTCATGACTGATGGAGGTGGAGACAAAATAAATGTGCAGCTGTGGTTTGAGCTGACCTCATCGGGTGAACTGATAAGACTCGGTCATGTATTATTCCTCTGAGCTGGCCTTTAGTGAAGGAAAAGTTTGCTGTACACTTAAAACAGGAAGTAAAATTAATCAAAACTGTCCATTTAAGTGCTTTATATTCATGAAATAAACATACAAAAGTCATATAGATTGTAGTCTGCTTAAAAAAACAGAAAACGCACTGAAGTACCACTTTGGTTATAACTATCAACCTCTTGTAATGAACAATTTGACCCAGATTTGTGATCAATATAAGTAGCTCCATTAAGACTCTTAACTGTGTCACAATAGACTTTAACAAAAGGGGAATTAGATGTTTTTATACCTACATATTCTTTTTTTTAAACAAAAAAACATAAAATATATCTGTTTAATGTCCGCTTAATGTGCAGACAACCAAATAAAAGAAGGTATGAGGGTAGATTATGTGACGCATGTAACATTAACTTTGTCATTTATTAGCATATGATGGAGGCTTATGAGCCACTGAGGCTTTAAGATCTCGGGATTTGGAATCCACTTTAAAAACTTAAACTAGTTTCTGTCTTTTTCTACCTTCCACAAACAGTAACAATTTAGAGAGAAAAAGATCTTTATTCAGGCTCAGCGGGGTATCAATTTTGTCCCTTTTAGGAACATTGCTTTTTTGACTCGCCGAGTGGTTTCAGCAAATATCGTCACATCACGTAAAAGCAGCAAAAATCGCAGCTGGAGAAATAAAAAACCTCACAAATCTCCCCGTCGAACCCCATCTTCCCCTTGTGTTATCATTTGATACAGACATTTATTACACAGCTCTTCCAGTGGCTGAGTCCTCCCCTAATGAGAATGAGAATCTTCGGGACAATCCTCGTAGAGATGTGGTTCATAACTCTGAGATCTACAAATGCAGGCTCCTCTAATTAATACTTTATATTGTTATTTGTTTACAGCTTCTTATCCTCTTCCTCCCAAGCTTAGGGTTCCATTCACTCCTCTACCCTCCTAATAACATGTTGCAAATTTCTCCTCTTTTTTTTTCCTTTTTTGCTTCTTACAGGATTAAATCTTGCCCAGTCTTCAGTGCAATAATCTTGTTTGTATTTTAATTAAACAGTATTGAGCTGGAAGCCCATTGCTAAGCCTCAACATCTCCCCTGCCACTTGTACAGTCCACCAGAGCAATCCAAACCTGCCAACCTTAAATCACCCCCCCCCATCACCACCACCACCCCCCAAGTCCTAAATGCATCTCAGGCTGTGTGTACAATTCTATACTACTTACTGGGACGACACTGCAGGAGCCCATTGTAATCTGTTGAGGCATGACCTACTAAAAGGGTCTATCAGCTTGACTGCATTGATTTCCCTTAAGTTCAATGTGTCTTAAGCTGCAGCGTACATCCAGCCACTACGAGGGTAAGGTACCATTCACATTTAAAGCAATACCTTTATTGATTTTGGCACCAATACC